>PVIC010022965.1:0-27204 GCA_004025085.1 Thryonomys swinderianus | reverse complement strand
AGAGTTATATGTTAGGTGTTCAAAAAAAAATGATGTGAATTTTACAGACCTGAACCACAAAGAAGCAAACCCCCAAGAAAAATCCCAAAATAACCCCGGTGTTTCTACCAGACCAGAATCAATAAACACGTATTGAGTACAAGCTGTGGCTAAGAACTGTGCCATCATAGACATTGCCTCTTTAATTCTATGACAAAGCTAAGAGGTAGGTGCATGAATCTCTCTTAGGCACACACACACACACACACACACACCACTCCAAGATTTAGAAAGTTAAATCACTTGTCTGAAGCTTCATATTTGAACAACAGTAGTTTTAAATTTATTTCTAACTCTTCTGAAGCCATATCTGGCTTAAGACTGGACTGAGGAAACTATGCCTTCACTCTTGCTTTCACGGAATACTAAAAATATCAGTAGCCTAACTCATTGAAGAGAAAATCTAATTTGACTTTGAAAGGCCAGATCCAGCTCTCAGGGTTGCTCTGGCAAAAGTGGAAATCGTGGTGCCAGCGGCAATTAACCCTGAGTAACAGCACTTTGAGCAAGTGGAACAGGCCCCTGCTGGAGAAGCATCGTTGTTTCCAAGAGAAAATGACGAACTTGCTAATGAGTGCTGCCACCTCTCCAAGATCTCCATACCTGGCTGTGACCATCCGTGTAGCAACCGATTTACTTACTTAACTAGTGAGTGGAACTGATCTAGAGGATCTTCACCAGAGGCAGGATAAATACCCAGTGGAGGGGGAAAAGATGGAATGGAGGAAATATGAGAATAAAGAGCCAGAAAACAGCCCTGTCCCTGTGGGAAGGCCTCAAGGTAAGGAGACCACTGGATTTAGGAAAGAGAATGAAGATTGGCCTTCGTGACTTGGGCGGCTCTGGAAGGGGATCTGAATAGTGGTTCCCTGCCCCTCCCCCCATAAGAATCTCACTTCTTATTCCCTTTGGCACAGAAAGAAGCTCTGACTTGGGAATATCATATAGGACTGTCTATGAAAATAGCAGGTATGGATTTAAAATAAGTTTAGTTAGGGGGAAATGATAAAACAGAAAGAAAAATTTGTTGTCCAAATTATAAAAACATCCACAAGCCCTTTCTCTTAGTGCCTCTGTGCCAAATCCAACATGATTCTCCCCCTAGAAGGTCATGCTGAGGTAGAAAGTCCGAATACTATTTTGGAAGACTGATAGATTGTCTTAGGTACCTAAGGACAGAGTAGGTTTAGAAAGATGGAGATGGGGTGAGGAGGTGTTGTGACCGTTTTTCATCCTCTCCGACAAGAAACCTGACTAAAATAAAGATTGTAGTAGAACGGATGTGAAAGAAAGTTAAAGTCGCAGGGCAAGTCATGTTTGTAAGAAACGAAAGCCACTTCCCCCAGGTTATAAGAAGTCTTCACTTTTGGGGTAGAGTGATTAAAGGATGGGCTTTCAAATTCTAAGTTTTCTACTTATTGACTGTGACTTTGGACAGGCTTCCCAGTTCTGTGAAATGTGTTTGCCCATCCATAGCGATGGAGAACACTAAATACCTCACAGAGAGATGATGGGTAGCCAGTCCAGAGCAAGGCTCTCATCCTGGCGATTGCTCAAGTCAACCGATGGAAACTCTACGCTATAAAGCTTCTCCTGAACATCAAAGCCAGGGGGATGTCCCCTTTGAAGGGAAATGGTACTGGGTGGAGGAGGGAAAGCAAAGAGGGAAAAGAAAATTTTGATGGTAAAAAGGAGAAAATGGAAACAAAGCTTTTGTATACAGGAGGTAGTGGGTCCAAGGGAGGGCAGGACAACGGGAAAAATTAGACTCAAGATACATTATGTACAGGTACAAATTGCTGATGAGGATGTGATCATAATGTATTCCTAAAATGTACCAATAAACTCAATTTATTAAAGAAAAAAATCCAAGGAGTTAGGGACTGACACAAAACATCAGACTCACAGTATGACTTCCATGAAACACTAACTTTAGTTTTATAAACACAGGACTGTAATACTTCTGTAAGTAAGGCAGAATTTAATTTTATACTGAAATCAACAGGAAAAATTTTGAGAAAGCAGGAATCTTGACCTGTTTGTTTCTGTAACTCCAGTATCTTAAATATAAATAAATTATATATATGAATAATATATGAGGTATATATACATCCAAACTTTAAGAAATAGTGGCTTAAAGCAATTAATTCAAATTACCTAAGAAAACGAGGAGCTTAAACTAGCCTGTCTTAAAGTCCAAGTTTAGTGACCCTATTCACAGAGTGGGCATAAAAACAACAAAGAAAGAGAACGTGATAATGAGAAAATGCACATTGTCAAAACTAGGAGTGGTTACAATGAACATAAGTAATTAAAATCACTAATCAGAAATCAGATCCACAGCTTCTGCATCCTATCAGAATATATAGGACTTTAACAAGTCATCCTCATGCTGCTACAGCTTGAGAAAAATGAATATATTTCAAAAATAATATGTATAACTCTAGAGGTAGATTAGGTGAACCAGAATTTCAGAGAAGAAAGAGCCCTTCCTAGAGGAGCTGAGGTCATCACCTATTTTTTCCCTCAGGGGCATTTTCCGAGACGAGACAAGCTAGGACTGATTGGATTCTTCACAGAAGGGCTGTACTAGGGAACAAGAACCAGAGAGCTCTCTAAGCTTAGGTGACAGATTCATAATTAGAGAAGCCCTATACTTGCCATCAGTTTTTCTAGAAGGCACCAAAGGTGGGATGGCTCATCCGAAAGCTGAAACCCAGCTCGACCTAGCACAATACCTTGGTATGTTGTTGTGTGATTATTCTCTCTTCTTGCCTGCAAAAGAGCAACAAATAGATCTCTTCTAGTGGAAAACAACATCTATGTTAATTATCACGATATTCTACACAAAGGCCAGCATATGACAGCATTATGAAATAAATTAAAACTACATAACAAAAAAATTGTGAAAACAAGTTAGAAAGCTTGATCAACAAACAAGAATAAACACAAGACATATGCTGAAGTTAGCAATGTCTTTAAAGTATCTATTATAATTATGTTGAAGGTAACGGTTCTAGAAACAAGATGATGGAGAAATGAAGGATTTAATAGAATTAACACCATATTTTAAAATAAAAGCTGACTCAGATTGAATTAGAGGGGAAAAAGGCAAGAATTTACAAAAAAAAAAAAAGGCGAAGCGATAAAAAGAACCAGGTTAAAAATAAACCAAAAGACAAGCTTGGGCCAGTTGTACAGGGGATTATGAGTCTGACAATGGCTTATAATATTACATAATAAAGCAAAGAAATACAGAATAGAAACAGTCATATTAATGTCTGCTAAGAAAATTAGAAATTAATAAAAACATCAAAATGAATAAAATGCAATGTTACAGAGAAGGAAATAGTAAACCAAGAAACCATAACTTTAAAAATCATAAATACCCTTAACAAAATGCCCCCAAGTTATAGTAAGCAATTAAATAAGCCAACAGCTTTACTTGGAAATTTAATACAACCACTCAAAAACTAATAAACCAACCAGATTTTTAAAAAATAAGTAGACACAAATCTGTCTAAGAAAAATCAGTAATTCTAAATTATTAAAAGATAGACAAATAAATGTAGTGTTTTACACCAAGCAAATAAGAAATTCATATTCTTTGATTTATATGTGGGAAGTTAACAATAATTGACCATATGCTAAACAACAAAAGGAATCTTACCAATATTCAAAGAATAAGAATTAGAGACTATGGCCTCAATATATAATGCAATAAAACTTAATGTATATTACAAAATAACTATAAAATATTTTATATTTATAACACACTCATATTCTGATTCAAAAAAAAAACTAGGAAAGTTGCAGTACTATCAGGACAGAGTACATTTGTGAAACACAAAAGAAATGGTCCTTAGAGGAATGTTTCTAGCTTTTTTTTTTTTTTTTTTTGATACAGGGTCTCACTTTGCAGTTCAGGCTGTCCCTGAGCTCACTATGTAGCCCAGGCAAGCCTCGAACTCACAGCAATCCTCGTGCCTCTGCCTCTGCCTCCTGGATGCTGGGATTACAGGCATGAGCCATCAAGCCTGGCATTTGTGGTATGTAGTACTGATCGCTGGTGGGCATGAGTCACCACACCCGGTATTGTTGTATGTGGTTACCGGGGATGGAACCAGGGACCTTGTGCTTACTAAGCTGGCGCCAGAACTGAGCTAAATCTCCAGCCCATGTTTCTAGCTTTTAATACACTTACTACAAAACAAAACATATGAAAAAATGAGGTCACCATTGAAATATTAAAAATCAGAAAATAGTAGCCGGGCGTGGTGGCTCATGCCTGTAATCCCAGCACTCGGGAGGCAGAGGCAGGAGAATTGCTGAGTTCTAGGCTTGCCTGGGCTACATAGTGAGCTCAGAGCCAGCCTGAACTACAAAGTGAGACCCTGTCTCAAAAAAAACAAAACAAACAAAAAAAATCAGAAAATAGTAGTATAAATTCATAGAAATAAAACCAAAGGAAATAGTGATAGGAACAAAAACTAGAACAAAGAAGAGAAGATGAAAAAAATAGTTTTTTTTCCTAGATGTTAAATTTCACTGACAAAAGCAGTGAAACACAAGGAGAACATCACATTAATAAATCTCCAATAAAATAGGAAAACTAGCTAACTGAGGAAGAGGAAAAATAGGTGAAAATGATTCCAGCAATTTATTGATCTTGCTAATCCATAGAGTTACTTTGGGCCAGGCCAAAGGACAATCCAAGGACATCTCAGTTCCTCTCAGTCCCCTTCCCAGAGTTCATGAGAATGTGTACGCCACTTGCTTTCTACCTGCACAATGCAGGGACTGGTTTCACCACCTCTGCTCACCTGTGTTCTGTCCCCTCTGTCTCACCAGTGCTGCAGCAGGATCCTCCCAGGACACACTAGCAGGACTTTTGAGAAAGCCTCTTAGAAGGAGCCCCTTTCAAAGATGCCTAGAGAAAGTGCCACGTGTGCTAGGTTCTCAGGACCACATTGGGGTGTTTCTACAGCCATGTTCCCCACTCTGAGGCTTGGTGTTGTGGGGTTGTGTGGGGAAATGAGAAATTTGAAAGCCACACTTTTAAAATTTAATTTATTGGTACATTATACATACACATCACAATTACACTCAACATTGAGAATTTGTACCAGTATATGACCTAATTCTCATTTTTTCCCATTCCCTACCCAACCTTTAACCCCACCTCCCATATACACAAGCTTTGTTTCCCTTTTATATCATCAATTTTTTTCTTTCCCCTCATTACTTACCCGTAAACCCCATTTCCCGTTGAATATTTACTATTTTGCAATATCAATCATGCATTCTAGAACTCATTTACAACTTTTCTCATACCAGAGAAAATATACTATATTTACACATCTGTGACCTATTTATTTCACTTATAAGTATGCCCTTAAGGTACATCCATTTGAGTATAAATGACTCAACTTCATCATTCTTTATGGCAGAGTAATACTCCATTTTATTTAAAAAACAAAACTGAAAAAAGCACATCTTTATCCAGTCTAGGATTTGTGGGCATTTGGTTTGTTTCCAAGATTGAGCTATCACGAACTGAGCTGCTATAAACATGGGTGCACATATGTTGCTGTGATATGAATCTTATGATTCTTTCTTGTATATCCCCAGTAGGGGAATAGCCAGGTCAAATGAAACCTCTAATCCTTTTTTTTTTTTTTTTTAGGAATCTCCATGCTAATCTCCATGGTGGTTGTATCAGTCTACATTCCCACCAGCAGTGGAGAAGCCTTCCTTTTTCTCCACAGCCTCGCCAGCATTTGTTGCTGGCTAATTTTGAAACAGCCACTATTCTTTGTGGAGTGACATGAAATCTCAGTGTTGTTTTCATCCTCATCTTTTGAAAGACCAGTGACGTTGAGTATTTCTTCATATACTTCTTAGCTAATTTTACATCTTCCTCTGGAAAGTGTCGGCTCATTTCAGATCCCATTGTCTGAGGAACAGCTCGTACAGATTTTCGCCATATATTTGGTTGCCTTTTTTCTCTGCCAGTGGTTTCCTTTGCTGTGCAAAAGCTTTTTAATAAGATGAAATCCCATTTGTTGATTTCTTCTGCTAGTTCTCATGCTATAGAGGTTTTGTTCATGAAGTCTTTCCCTAAGCCAGTGTCTCCAAGAGTTCTACCTAGCCTCTTTTGCAGCAGGTTTAGAGTTTCTGTTTTAATATTTAGGTCTCTGATCCACTTTGATTTTAGTTTAGTACACAGTGAAAGAGATGGATCTAGCTTCAGTCTTTGGCAGGTTGAAGCCCAGTCTCTCCAGCACCATTTGTTAAAGAGGCTATCTTTCCTCCATTGAGGATATTTGGCTCCTTTGTCAAATATGAGGTAGCTTAAAGTATCTGGAGTTGTTTTTGGAACTTGTAATCTGTTCCACTGATCCTCAGGTCTGTTTCTTTGCCAGTACCAGGCTGTTTTTATCACAAATCCAAAGCTCATACTAGGGAGGAAATTATAAGGATCAGGGCAGAAATTAATTTAATGCAGACTAAGAGAATGATACAAACAAATCAACATAGGCTGGGGATTTAGCTCAAGTGGGTACCACACCAACCTTGGATGCACAAGGGCCCGAGTTCGATCCCCGGTATAGAAAAAAAAATCAACAAATCTAAGAGTTGGTTCTTCGAAAAGATGAACAAAATTGACAGACCCCTACCCAATCTTAGCAAACAAAAGAAGGAAAAGGCTCAAATCCATGCTATTAGGAATGTAAAGGGGGAGGTCACCACTGATCCAATGGAAGTACAGAGGATAAAATCAAAAATTTGTATTCCAATATGATGAAAAATGTAGAAGAAATGGATAAATTCCTAGACATGTATAAACTTCCAAAGCCGAACAAAGAGGATATAAAAATGTTAAACACCCCAATATCAATCAGTGAAATTGAATATGTAATTTTAAAAAAATCTACCGACAAAGAAAAGCCCTGGTCCTGATGGCTTTACCACTGAAGTCTACAAAACTTTCAAAGAAGAGTTAATGTCGCTAATTCTCAAACTCTTAACGAAATCGAAAGGGAAGCAGTACTCCCAAATTCATTCCTTAAAGCAACCATTACCTTTGATTCCAAAAGGAGAAAAAGACCCAACCCAAAAAGAGAAGTACAGGCCAATCTCCCTAATGATGAAAGCCATATTTTTATTTCACCCCCACACTGGCATCCAGATGGAAGAAGTCTCTCTCTCTTTCTTCTTTCTGTCAAGTCTGCACTTCCCTAGGTAAAATTCTAAGATCTAATCCACTGGGCCTTTTACTTTACTAAAGTATTAGATAAAGGAAATTAGAAATCTTCCATCTTTTTAAATTGTACTTCTGTTTTCTTGTTTCAGTTCTAAAAACTATTACTCATTTGAATAGCTGCTTTAAAAAGACTAGCTATCCCATGCCATCCCTTTCCTGAAAGCCACATACATGCCACAGGCATACTAGAAGAAAGCAATCATGTGTAATAGAAACAAAACAAAAATATATATTACATTTTTAAATAAAGTTTTAAAAAATAGAATACAAGCATTATTCAGAAGAAAAAAATAGCCAAGTTGTTTATGAAAAAATATGACTCAAGCAAAGCAAATGATTTAATATAATACAAATTAAAATGTACAAATAAAGGAAAATTAATGGCTGTATTATTTCCACAGTCAAAATAATTCAAGAAAAGATTGGATGACAACTGTATTTTATTTATATAGTTTTTTTTAATAATAACTTAAAAAACTTCAAATTATAAAAAGAGGTTGGGGATAAAGCCCAGTTTTAATAAGGTTTGCCAGAAGGTGTGAGGCCTTGAATTTAAAAACCAGCACTGCACAACACAGCCAATCAATCCTCAAAAGTTGAAAATTATAGAAGAAAAACATTTTTGATGGTAAAAATTAGTCTGGTAGAAAAATTATCAAATCTGATTTAAAGTGGATAATATATAAACTATTATTTGATAGTAAAACAAATCTGGAAAAATATATATCAGCAAAAGGTAAATGAAATAAAAAATCTAGACAAAAATTAACTGAGAATAAAAATTTTAAATGTCAAAGTTTTAGGTTCAGTAATAGCAGTAGGTCAATGTAATTTTCCTGATTATATTTCCTATTGTCAAAACTCTATTGCAAAAACTTATAGTGTAGAAGAAGTAATAAATTTCAATATTGTTTTTATTAAATTAGAAATCTCCAAACAAAACTTCAGATTTAAAAAAGACAGAGGATAGAAATAAATATTGATTAACTTATTCTGGAAGAGCATGTGTAAAGTCCTTTAAACACATTAAAGAAAGCAAGAAAACAAGCAAGCTTGTAAACAGGTATGCAAGTTGGAAGAAGGGAAAAGAAAATAATAGCATATATCTGATTATATCTTATGAAAATCATTGATAATAAAATTTTAAAAATTTCAAAGAAAATATTTGACAATATAAGCCAATGACATTTTAAGGAATACCGTATCAATATTAAGAAAAAATATATTATGAAAATGCAAAGATGGTTTAATTGCCCTTCTCAACCTCTAAACTTTCTTTATTAGTACTAGAAGAATTCATCCTTAAAAAGACAAATGTACTATCTAAATATGTAACATGAAAAACTGAAAGAGCAGAAGCAATGATACTAAAAGTAGAGAAAAGTATCTCCATGATCTTTAATATTTAAAATATGTTTATTCATGTCCTGGAGACACAGTGTAAAACTAAAATTTGAATATATAGCCTAAAGTTTTTAAATGGATGTACATTTTCTGTATTTACATTGAATACATCAGTCTTCCTGGAAATCACTTAATAATTTATTTAAGCTAGTTATTGAGTATTGTTAAATGTTTAAAACATTTATAAAATCTAGAACTTTTCCTATATATCACCACTAAAATGAAAAAATTCAGAGTGGAAATAATCCTATTCTTCAAAGCATAACAATAACAAAAGACCAAGCAAATAAATAGAAATACACTTAGTAAGAAATGTATAAAACTTTTATTAAGAAAATAATGTGGGTTTCTACTTCCAGTAAGATGCTAGTCAAAGATATCTGAAATCCCCTCTTCTTCAACCATTCATAAACACTGGATAAAATAGAAGGGAAAAAATGTAAATTTTCACCTACACCTCTGGAAGCCAAAGACAAAGAACACAAAGTTAGTGATAACTAAGTGAGTTCACACTGTTGCTGCCCTGTAGGAAGCAAAGTTTCACAAACAATGAGTATTTGATGACATACACTGGCAGTGAATGGCCACTTAACTGAAGGTAAGATTAACAACATCTTCATAATACCTGTGATTATTCCTTTGCCAGTTTATGTTTAGTTTTATGGTGGAAAATAATGTGACCAGGCTAAACTATTGTAGGGAGTTGAATTTTGTTTGTTTTCTAGTTGGGTGCATGGTAGAAATACATACTTTCAAAATTCAAATTTTCAGCAGGAGAGATATATGCCAACCACTTTTGAAATTAATTTTGTCTATATTTCTTCTTAATTTGAAAACTGCAAATTATATTTTAAAAATTTTATTACTTGCATTATTATTTTAGCTATGCCCTCCATTTTTTCTTGCTCCCTACTCCAAAATACTTGTTATATTAGACTTCTTTTGTCTGCCTTCCATAATTATCAACTTAGAGTTTCTTGTTTTCATCTCTTGTATTAAGCTACTGTTTCCCATTTTAGAGAAGATTGAAATTTGACCTACATATCACTAAAGTTTCTACAGTACTCATTTTGCTCTTTAACACTTTTAATACAATTCAAATTTTGCCACAGCATTTTCAGATTCCTTACCTTACCTAGTTGCCTTTTGAAATTTTGTCTTTGTCTCAATCATCTTCATTAGCTTTTCAGCTTTGTGCTTTATCATATTGAATTTCATTAAAGATTCAAAAAGGAAAGACTAAAACATCTACTTCTGTTTCTCTTTTTTCTCTTCCCTTCCAATACTATGTCACTCCTAATAGATGTTTTCCTTTATTGCTATTTTATATATTCTCATTCTTAAACTATAAAAGTTCTTTCAAGACCAAATATTTACCAAAAAAGGGGCAGCTAGAGCTAGTCCCTTTGGGTTATCTGACTGTGCACCTGATGTGTTAGGATTTTTCTTTCAGAATATAATGAAACTTTCATTATTTATTCAAGGATGTAGTAGCCTATGAACCTGTGTGAGGTCTACATATAGCTTACATGTCCTCTGAAACTTCATGGGCTGACATTTAATCCCCAGTGAGGTACAAAGAGGGCGGAAACCTAATTGGACTATAATGTTTAGAGGTGGGTTACCTGAGAAGTGAAAAGGATAAAATGAGATAATCTAGGTGATCCCTCAGGATTGAATCCAGGTGTCCTTTAATACAAAGAAAGAAAGCAGATATACACATACATGCACACATCTGCTCCCTCCCCTGCTTCCTTGGAATTTTGCTGCTAAGCAGGCCTTCACCAGATGAGAGTCCCTGACCATCACCTGCATGACTGTGACCCAAGATAAACTCCTTTTCTTTCTTTTCTCTTCTCTTTTCTTTTGTATAAAGTTTCCTTTTCTTTATCTTTCTTATTATGAATTCATCTCAGGGCCTTTGCATTGCCTTATATTCCCAGTCCTTTCTTTTTAATTTTTTTTTCTTTTTTGAGACAGGATCTTAATAATTAACTAAGTTGTCCAGATTAGGCTCTGTCTTGCAATCCTCCTGCTTCAGCCTCCCAGATAGCTGAGATCACAGGCTTGCACTACCATGCCCAGCACTTTTCTTTGTAAAGTAGCAGTTCTCAGGTATTTCCTTGGGTAATGAAAAACAAACTGATACAGTTAAGGTCCAGCCAAAGGCCCTCCCAGTAAGAAGTCATCTGCACATCCTGGAGATGGAAGGTGCTTCACCTTCACCAGTCCATATTAGTCCTATTTGTCTAACAGCAGCAGATGTGGCAACAGGTCAGGGATCTCAAATGCCATAAACATCATCCTCACATCACTCACTGCCGGTCTAAATTAGGAGACACCTAATGGTGTTCTCTTTCCAGTCGCCAGGCAACCTCTGCAAGAGAAGTTGCAGACAGACTTTGAACCCCTCCTTCAATCTGTCCCCAGCTAGAGTAAATGCAACAGATATTTCTCAAAACTGTTGATGACATTTTCTTCAGTAGTTTGTAGATACTACTTTTCATTTTAACATTTTCTTCAGCCACTAGCACATTTCTTAAACATTTCATTTAGGACTTGAAAATAAGTCCCATATTTCAAAATTTTCAAACTCCCTCTCACCCCAAAATTGGCTTCTGCTTTGAAGCACAGGTAAGTGAAAGATTAGGTAGAAAGGAGAAGAGAAAACTGCAGCAGGGATTCTCCTGGAAGCAGCACAGTCTAACTCTGACAAAAATGTGATGTGCCATATTGAAAAGAGCTATCCAGACCCCCGACCAGGGCTGCAGTCCCAGCCATGCCCCACGTGTAAAGTGCTTTCAGCAGCTTCCACTGAGCTGACTTATTGGATTAGGACACTTTCCTGTCCCTCTGAGTAACCCTGACCGATTCCCATCACACTCTGTGTTCACATAGCCAAAAGGCTAACCCTGGGATCCTACACACTCCTGCCTCGCTCTTGGCTTCTACTCATAGCTAGAGAGCCAACTACACAATTTTTAATTATGCATGATCAAATATCTCATTTAATTACATATAAACATAAGAAAATTTTGTTTCTATAAAAACAAAGTGAAATTCTCTGAAAAATGCATGGGGAGTTGATATAAATACATAGTACCACTGGACTAAATAGTAAATAAGACAATTTAGCTAGAACTGGAAAGTTAAATTAAGAGGATTCCTTTTTGGGTGCCTTAAAAATATCACTGAATTTGGGCTAGAGATTTAGCTCAGTGGTTCCAGCACCTGCCTAGCAAGCACAAGGTCCCTGGTTCAATCCCCGGTAACTACCTATAACAGTACCAGGCATGGTGACTCACACCCACCAGCAATCAGTACCACATACCACAGTGCCAGGTGTGGTGGCTCATGTTTGTAATCTCAACACTCAGGAGGCAGAGGCAGGAGGATTGCTGAGTTTGAGGCTTGCCTGAGCTACATAGTGAGCTCAGGGCCAGCCCAAACTACAAAGTGAGGCCCTGTCTAAAATATATATATATATATATATATATATATATATATATATATACACATACATACATACATTTATATAGATATATAGATATATACACACACATACATACATACATAAATATATATCAATAAATTGTAGGTCTACATTAATAGAATCAAAAGTGAAAATCAGAACCTTTACATTATGGAAATAATTTCTGCCAAAATGCCAGAAACAGAGTTAAAGGACTACATGCAAGAGAATGACATACTGTCACTAAATATGAGGAAATTTATATACATATACATATCTTCCTCACAACTGTTATTGCAAGATGAGAGGGCCCTGAGGCATTCTTTCTGTGCAAGTTCTTCTTTTTATCTGTCTTCTAGTACATTTATTCTCTCTGTCTCTTTCATCCCTCTCATCTCCATGGTTGTCTTCTACACTGTCTGCTATAAAGACTTAAATTTCCTCTGTATTCCCTTATACATGGTGTTTTTGGTCTTCCTCTATTTTTTCTTTGATCCAAAAGAAGATTGCTTATTGCTCTGGAAATTAAACCATTAGTAATGGAGCACTGGGAGCAGACTACTAGCAATGTGATCTTTGAGGAACCATGAGCTCAATCAAAGGCCACAGGCACTATCTCAGGAACTTTTGTCAAGCTAAGTTCGGCCCCTTCTTTAATTCATACTTCCAGTCTCTTATTCAGACCTTCATGAAATTATTTTGTGGCCCAGATGGGGAATTCAGGTGTGGAAGTTTTGGATAGCAGAGAAGGAACATATGCTATACAACAAAATTAAAATAGGAATTGGATTTTTTTTTTTTTTTTTTTTTTTTTTTTTTTTTTTTTTTTTTTTTTTTTTTTTTTTTTTTTTTGCTTTTTGGAGACAGGGTCTCACTTTGTAGAGGAATTGGATTTTTAAAAAAAAATCTGTCCAAGTACTGACTTATACAAAAATGCATATTTGCTTCATAGTCAGTTTTGATGGTGTGGTTAAACTCAGTAAATGATACTTGAAAACACTGCTTTTCCCCCAGTGGCCCTGGTTGGAAACAAGAGGACAGAGTATTTAGGCCTGCGTTTACAGTGTGGTCCATCCACACTGTGGTTTACAGTGTGAATGAGACTAAATACGCGTGATGCTTAGTTAATTGGCATGGGTGCCCAGACAAAGGTGCAATAGGTATGGGGAAATTTTTCTTCTCTCCAAGTCGCTGCTGCTGTGGATGCCAAACTACGTGATCCGGAACTAGATCCAGGTCTAGACATGCGCACAGACACAGAGGCATGGACAGGTATCTCTAGAGAGGGAAACCTAGCCATTAGGTACATGTCTGACCTGACACGTAGCATGAGAGTCTGGCCTTCAGCTTCTTCCGGGGAAGCAGGGATTGTTCGATGGATTACACACCCGGTTTACAGTGGTAGAGCTATAAGATGGGGTCGTCTTTCCTTCCTGCATAACTCACAGCCAGGTGATGCGTCACAGGAAGAAGAAGGCTCATCCTTCACTCAAAGGCATCTGCGTAATGCTACTAAGTTGCTAAGAGATCCCAGACCTCTGCTCTCGCTTCCCTCTCTCACGAGCACACAATACGTAGAGCAACTTTTTGGTGTGAAAACAAAAATGTTCCTTAACTTGCTGTGACGAACGAACTTAATGGGGTGAGCTTTGGAGTGAAACACACCTGGGTTTGAACGCTGGTTCTCTCACTTATCTGGTGATCTGATATTGCAAAACTCATCTGGCCTCTCCGAGCCTCAGCCAAAAGCTAATAATATCAGCTTTGCAGGCTTGTTTAAATGAAGCGGTGCATGACAGCACTTGGTTTGCAGTACCAAGTACGCACCATGAGCATTCAAAGCGGCGACCCTAGCAGTAGATGCAATTTTTTGCTGTTGTTGCTGTCCTGTCGCTGTCTGTCCCACTTCCCCGGGTAGCGAAGGGTGAAATGGAAACAAGTAGCTCTTCCCCCCACCACCAACACAAAAGTAGGGCTTCCTTGGGTTTTCTCTCTTCCCTGCCTCTTTCAAAGGAGATCGCTGACTGTCTCCAGCCTCCACGGGCCGGATGCGAAGTCTGCACCACTCGGTGGTGGCCACTCGCCCCACAAGTACCTGGGAACCTCGGAGGCTTTGTGAGCCTCGCTCCAGCATTTAGGTTTTGAAATGGAAATGATGGCTGACTTTATCCTGCACCCTGGCAATCTCAGCCCTTCCAACAGTTCCAGCAGCTTCTAGTCATAACCCTGTTATTTGAGAACAATGAATCTTAATATAATTGAGTTAACTGTATCATTTTTAATGGAAGACAATCTTGATTACAGCCAAAGGGCACCATTAATACGCTGAAGGAATGGCCGAGATTTTAGCATGTGAATGTTGTACAGAAAATAGAACTAATTAGCACTAATTTAATTCGAAGATTAAAGAAAATTCTGCTTTTAATTTTTAATTTAAGACAAACCATTTTACTCTGAACAAAGAAAGAATAATAAGTACATTTTTTTTCCTATCTGAAAGGCAATTTTTACTTTTGCATTATTACACTAATATGGGACTGTGGGAATCCTGACCCCATTAGAGATCAAATAATCAGCATTTAATTATTGACAGCAAATTAATATTTAATAAAGACACAAGGGTTCTGGTATATGAAAGAAAGGCACCGAGGTTCTGCTGACCCAGAAACGTCCAGAAGGTCCCTCTGCCAGAGCGTGCTCTCCTGTGCCGAGGGTAGCAAGTTGGGATCCCCAAAGAGTCCAGGCAGCTTATTTCCATCCGAGCTACCAGGACAGGAGCGAAAAGACCAGCGTCTGTGCTTTTGCTTCCCACCCTCTTCCTCCCCCCACCCACCCGCGTTCTTCCTTAATCAAGCACTTAAGCTAAATAATACATCGAATGTCATAACCAAAAGGAGGACAGTCATAATAAAAAAATAATAAAAGAAGAGGCCAATCCTCCTTTTTATTCTGCAGAAATAATACTGACTTTTCTTTGCCGTGGGACTGCTTGTCAGGGATAATTTCTAACCAAAGAAGACATAATGGATTTACAATGAAACTCGGATGCTTTCCTCAGACTCACAAAGATTCTGAAAATAAGAGCTATTACATTAGCAGTCCGAGGAAAGCCAAGGGAAAGCTGTTAGCTGATTTCCCGAGAAAAGCAGAGCTGTGTGCAGACAATGGCCCACGGGTGACCTGGTGTGGGCTCTAAAACCCTCGCTACGCCCCTGCCTGCTCCCAGCAAGAAAATGGCCAAGGCTTCTGTGGACCTGTGGAGCAGAAAGCAGCTGTCCTGGAGTAGAGCCTCTTCAAACCGGGACTCGGGGCTGAGTACCTGACAGGATATCTGGCTCCAGGCACAGAACCCAGATTATTTATCAGGTAGGCAGACTGGCCATTTCCGCTTGCAAGTTAGATCGAACCCACCCACGAGGCGATGCCTGGTTACATTCTTGTGCAGATCTGTGGTAATGAGAAAGGGCAGCTTTCTGAGGCCGCTTCATCCAAACCCCTGACCCACCAGAAGAGGCAGTCGTGAGCAGTCCACCATGGACCCTACACCTCCTGAGTGTCTCTGTTTAAGGGACCCTCAGTCTCCTCACAAGGATCTATCGGTGAGAATGGCCTACAGAGGATGGTCAGATCTTCATACCACCTCTTCCACGTGTCCAGAGGGTCGGGAAGGGCTATGGCATGTGCCTCTAAAACATATGCAGTAGCCGTTTCAAGGACTTGGCCTGGAGCCTGCATGTCCTTGTCCTCCAGGTAATTTCTCTGTAAGCACCTTCATTTATACCAAGGTAGTATACTAATGCTGTTCAGAGTACAGAGCACTTGGGTCCACATCTTTCCTCTGCCACCACCAGCTGGGTGACTTGGCTAAGACAATCTACTTCTCTACACCTCATTTGTCTCATCTATAAAATGGGGCTGTTCATAGGTAGACTGAGTGAGCTGATCTATCTAAAATGATGCCCTTCAAGTATTTAAGTGCATAGAAGCAAAGGTCCCCAGGTGACATTCGGTAAACCAAAGATACAAATCGCTTGCACCAATGCAAATTCTACTCCATTAGGAAGCTTCACAGACTGTGCTTCATTGAGGAAACTGTTTTCCCTCAATCACACAACTCTAGACTCCTGCCTCTGGTCACTAATGTCAGTCATAACAAAATTTTGCTGAGTTCAAGTCCATATTCACCTACTAGGTTCTTCCGTATCTTGTAGATGGGGTCAGACACAAAGGTAGCAACATCCATGCTGGGTTATCCCACCTGAAGTCTAAAGCTCAGGCTTTACTCCATACTAAATAATCCATGTGGGAAAAATTTACTGCTTAAGATTGCTGTATGCCAAGTATCGTGGGGAGAGGGCTTTAGGGTAAAGCCATGCTGAGTATTAGGAATAGGAACTTACCTGAAAAGGACCAACTATTCTCAAAGCACTTTAATCCATAATGTGCATTCTCAGAGCAGAGAAGCCTTGATGACAGGAGAAGTAGGGTCAGACCAAGCCCATGATGGGATCTTCATGGAGGATTTAACTTTCTCCTGAGCTAGGTCAGAGACGGGGGTCAAACTGATGGTGTTAAAATGGCAGAATCGATAATGCTTGGGAAAAGATAGATAATATAATCAGATCAGTGTTATAGTTTACAATATTTTTCTTTAGGATTCTCATCATTTCTTCCAACTCTCTCAACCTGAAGGTGCTTCACACTGCTCTTGGGCCATTGTCTCCAGTTTTATGTCTTTTATGGGGTTAGAATTTTATCAGGCTAAGCTGTGGTCTTAGAAGGTAGCTAAAGTCTAAAACTCCGCCCATGACTACAAGGTTTTGTTCCACCCTGCCACAGAAGCTGAAAGAGTATGGTAGACTCCACACTAAACTGCCCTATGTATCTCATTATTTTGTCCTTATGATAATACATGAAGTAGGTTTTACAATCCAACTTTCTAACAGGGAGAAAATTATGGCCAAAACAAGTTAAAGAGCTTGGCAAATACCAAGTAAGTTTGAAAGCAAAGGCACAGTCTCAAAGCTTATTGAACTAAGCAATCCTGTACTTTCTCTCACACCAAAAACTCTTAAAGTGTTCCTGGTTTACTCTTAAAAAAAATATTATGGTGGCAGTATTTGGCAGCCCAGGGTATTATGCCAATAAAATGCTAAGCTGATCCTCATTCTATGAAATTATTAACAACTCAGCTTCAATGAGGGCCCTGGTTGGAATAAGGACGGGCCTGCACCAGCCACTCCCTGTACTCCCCGTCGCCACCACATCAAAGACTTTGGGAGCCAGGTTGGAAGCACTTGCTGCTCTGTACTAAATGGACTTCTTTCATCTTTTCACATCAGGTCTCTTTCTTTCTCAACCCATCCTATTTAGCTGCCCAATTAATTTTCTTAAATTAATTTTCAACCTCTGATCACACCGAACCCTGCTCAGAGAAGGTGTCCCTCTGTCTGTCACCCCCCTGGCTATCTCCCAGCCCTGGCCTGGATCCAGCACAGGTACCAGCAGGCAGGCCAGTATTGTCCAAGTCTAAGCTTGAAGATGAGCTACTGCTGAATTCCTCACATTCCCAAAGCTTCTGTCTCTCTCTCTCTCTCTCTTTCTCTCTCTCTCCATGGTTATTCATCTCTGCCCAAGTATGCTCTGACCACTGTACTGTGGCTTCCTCTGGAATCACAATATCATTCTCCCATCAGAGGACAGAGAACCTTGCTTTTGTCAGGCACGGCACCAGCTCTTACCTTATGTGTCCTTTTAGAATTAGACATCACCACCAAATAATTAACTTCTTTCCTTTCCTTGAGTCTCATAATAGAAAATCTGGTTGGACTGACAACTTTTTGAGTTGATTATCCCTGGTCAACCAATCACCTCTTACCTGGTGGTACACTGATGGATATCTAGGTTTATCCCTTTAGCAAGCACTTTGGTAGGTGGTAATTTCAAAGATCTTAGTTTTAGAGACTTGTAGAGGTTTCTGATGAGATCATGAAGCCTATGAAAACAGACCTGAAGATAAAAGAATGAAATATGGAGGTGAGAAGGGAAATGGAATAAAACCAAACTATGTTGGTACTCTACTTATATTAAGCATAAATTAGATTCTTAAATTTAAATGTACTATTTTAGCCTCATAATATTTACTTGAGGTAACTCTTATAAGTTCATCTTTCCATACAAATGGATTCAGTCTTAGCAAAGTAAACTGAGGTGCCAGAATCATCCAGATTTGAACCACAGGGTGTCTGACAGCAGTGCTCAGGTCTTCCAATACTTTCATGAGAGGTGGATAATCTGTGTGGTATATTTAAAGAAATAACATTTCAAAAGCATAGTTTTCTTTAAAACAATCAAAACAAAAGACTGATTATTGAAGAATGTTAATTGATATCTCACTGCACTGGTTACTTCCGCCTGATGGTTTAATTATTAGTAGCTCAGTGAGTTTCATTAGGGACCTATTGTGCTGTTGTTGGCAAAACAACACTGGCATCTCATGTTCAATAATTAAAAGCAGAAAAAACAAACATTCTCTTTTGGAGCCCTGGATTTATAAATAGCAGTGGTATATGATTCCTTTAATCAATAACTAGGCTATCTACGATGGTTTGGATGATGGAGACAGTGGGCCTATTTTCTCTTAATTCTTCTTGATCAGGTATGGATTTGCACAAGTCAAGGAGGCAGAAACTGGTCCTGTTAGGAAGCCATGCCGTTCTGAACCTTGACTTTGGTCATGCAGGTGTTTAGAGGCAACACTCTAAGCAAGGCAAAATCCTGACTATCATATTTAAATCAGCACAAATTATAAAATGAACATGTATGAAAGAAAGAATTGAAAAAAGACATCACAACCTGTTTAAAGGAGAAATCAAGGAACTGCCAATTTATTTCTAGGGAAGGAATATAAGTACAAATTGATGTGAAAGTATTTCTTTGGTTTTGCTTTTGTTTTGTTTTGGTTGAGGAAGTGGAAAGGGAAGAGTCAATTAAACCTTGGCTGGACAGAATTTATTTGCATCTGTATAGACAAAAACTATTTTGCATTGTTCTCACTCATATACAACTCATAAACAGCTCAAGAACAATGAAAGGCTAAAATCAGATTAACTTCAAGATTGTGCTCTCAACAATGCATTTTTTTTCCCACTGGACACATCCAGTAATTTCTCTTGCTTCTTGCAAAGTTCCTTACATACAAGAGTAAAATGCATGTGTCTTAGGACCCAATCTAAGCCCAATGAACTCTACTATTCTTTTGCTTCGGGTTTTCTTAGATGAGTAAGTAACTTCTCTGAACCTCACTTCCTTCCTCAGAAACTAGGGTCAAAACACCCTGTTACGGGCTAAAGATGAAGGTCAGTTAACACAGTGCTTGACACAGTGGTACTCCCAAGGGTTCATTCTGATGAGCCTTTCCCCCAAATCAGTAGCCCAGGGGATCCGGAAATCAGTCTTCACATGGTGGCTTACAGAATGAGCACCAGATACCCCAGGGCCCCTTTGTGTTCTTGGCTCTTGATGAAGGAGGCAGAGCTCTCACATCACAATAGTCAGTGTCTTCTTCAGCCTGGGACCTGAGCTGAGATTGAGAAGTTAACGTGAAATCAAAGGGAAATGTAGTGGAGAAGTGAGCAATGAGGGGTAAAGAGTGTGATGGTGGGGAAACGAAGCTTATGTACTTAGGGGGTGGAGGGTTACCGGGCTGGGTAGGGGGACGGGAAAAAATGAGAATTAAATTGTGTCATATACTGGTACAAGTTCCCAGTGTTGAGTGTGATCACAATGTGTATATACAATGTACCAATAAAGATAAAAATTAAAAAACAAATACAGTGGGAGACTGTGATCCCTGGAGAGGAAGATGGTTCAGAGGCTGAAAGAGAACAAGTGTCTCTGCTTGAGGCCTTCCAAAGCCCTCTGTCCTTGACGCTGACATACGAGGAGTCTGGCTTGGGGCGGAGGAATAAGAGAGTAGACATCCACCTGACATGAAAGTCTTTTAATTCTGAGAGAACAGGTAGTGTGGACTAAAGTAGCCACCAACATTATTTCATTCAATAAATATGTGTTAATCAACAATTATATGATTAGTCAGGGTCATTGTGGAAGGTGATGTAGCAAGTGGTTCTGATCACAGATCTTAGAATCAGGCTGATAATGACTGAATCCTAACACTGGCAACGGTTGGCTTGAGACCTCTGATGCATTCATTCACCTTATCGTTGATTTTCTCGTTCATCAAAAAAATAGTAACTTATCTAAAATATTATTTGAAAGAGTAATGAAGGAAAATTCTGATGACTAAGCAAACAAGTGAACATTTAATAGTAGTTAAGGTAAATAAAGTTGGAGAGGATGCCTGTCTTTCACAATGATCTGTGTTTACACACATTTGGAAGTATTTACCAATGAGCTGATTGAAGAATTATTAAATATAAGGTAAGGAGACATAGAAGGACTGTGTCTCTCTATGCAGTTACTCAGTGGCACACATCCAGTGAGTTGTCCTGTTGTGAATATGCAATTTCTCACCCACTCAGGGGGATTTGACCACATGTACCAGGTTGCATCTCTCTTATCCACCTAAGAGTTCTAGGAGGGAACATGGGGGCTGTAGGATGTATCTTCCTTCTCCTGCAATCCCTGAATGGGCTAAAGTCTGTGGCTCCATCAGAGAGGAAGTACAGTTACAGAAGTGCTGAAGCCCAGCATCCACGTGTGGACCTCATGCCACTATCTCCTCTGAAGGATCATGCTTTATTCTCACTCTCCTGCACCACCAACATTGAAGTGCATCCTGCCAGGACAACTGCCGGCTGGCGTTTCTTGGGCTCTGCTCTCAAGCCTAGGGACTTAGAGAAGGGAGGGCCTCTTCTTGTTCTTGTGTGGTCTTGCCCTTATGACTCGTTTGTTCTTCCTTCTGTAATTTCTCATATAGACTAATCACTGTGTTTCCCTTCCCCAGATCAACCATAGCTTGTGCTCTCCTAGAAAGGACACCAGAGGTCAACTCCTCTGTAGCCCGCAGCAGATATGTGAGTCCTTCCCTCTGATGCCATCTTTTTGACAAGCTGCAAATGTGCTGCACTCTCACTCTGTTTGCCTATAGTCCTACATCTTGAATGTCAAAGCAAAGTGTCTACTCTTAATTGAGTGGCACCGTGTAAATAGTGAAAATTTCCTGCCTGGTGACTGGTAGGACCTGAATAAGTTGTTGGATATGTCTATAAAAGAAATCTGTTACAATTGAAAGAAAATTAAATACAAAAAAGAATAAGAAGCTTCTAAATGGGTAAATAGGGCTATTCTTTTCCTGTGGATATAGGAAATGAAATTTATATTTTTTGTGATATGAAATTAGTATTTTTGGAAATAGGTAATTGTGACTTTTTTTTTTTTGAGACAGAGTCTCACTTTGTAGTTCAGGCTGCTCTGAGCGCACTATGTAGCCCAGGCAAGCCTCGAACTCAGCAATCCTCCTGCCTCTGCCTCCAGAGTGCTGGGATGACAGCCACCATGCCTGCACTGTGGTATGTGGTATTGATGGCTGGTGGGTGTGAGTCTCCATGCCCAGCATTGTATGTGGTCACCGGGATCGAACTCAGGACCTTGTGCTTGCGAGGCAGGTGCTGGAACCACTGAGCTAACCCTCTGGCCCTAAGTGTGACTCTTTATATGTGTGACAAAATCTGCCCAGAGAACCACTGAGAAAGCAATGAGCCTTTTTCTAGTACCAAAAAGCCAAGGAAAATCATAAATGTAGATCCCATCATCCCCCAAGGCCATGCTCCCAAGAATGGTCCAAAAGGCCAGGTAACTCACTGCTCTTCTTGAGCCATAGGCTGCCCCTCTTCTTTGCTACCTAGCCCAGCGGGTGTCTATGGCTGAGTGATAAGTTAACAAAGCTAACATCAGATCAGGAATGATGGAGAGTGTATATCCCTTCTGGAGACTCTTTATCACTCAGAGTGAGTGTTTTATAGCCTTGCATAGAGGTTGCCATAAAACTATATTTTAAGGAGCTTGAGGCTATATTTCATCCATTAATGTCCTCTTGCCCCAGGAGGCAAAACAAACTAGCAGGTGGTGCAGGATTAACATCTTTATTACAGATGACCTCACTATTGTGTTCTCTATAAAGAAAAAATATTACAAAGCATTAACACACTTTAACTATTAAATTAATACAGATTTACAGCTCATATCCGGATCTAAATTTCTTAGCTTGCAGGGTCGTTATTTTTCTGTGATTTTTTTTGACAACATTGCTAATGGGGGCCAGAGCAAAATTGATATGAACTGTGATGGTGGATGCATGAATTCAGAGAGGCAGCAGGTTATGTCTCCACATAAATCACTCCGATGGCAGTTTTGCACTAGAACTTACACACGTATTTTCAATATTTGAGCGATAGCGACAGAAGGATATTTAGCTGAGAAGATGCAAGTACTAAGATTCCAATGTTTACTTTATTCTGACAAATGTGAAGACCAAGCATTAATTACCCAGAGAGGCTTTGGCACACACCTTCATTATTTATTCTCTCTCTGTGTGTCTCTCCCTGTCTGTCTCTGTCTGTGTCTCTGTCTCTGTCTGTGTCTCTGTCTCTCCCCTAAAGTACTCATCACCCATTACTCACTTGATCCTGATGTGTTGCTATTGAGATCTGTGTGTATATATGCAATGGATAGAGATGACCTCATTCCTGCTCCTTCTAGAATTCTGAATGATTGCATGTTCTTCTCATCTGTCAAATAAGGAACAACACATCACTTATAATATTATCATTATCATCACTTATAATAATAATGATCAGCAAGTATTCAAAGTCTCCAAGTTTGATGAAAATTGATTATGGTACAGAGCTCAAGACTAAGACAGAACAAAGCCTTTACCATTCCTTCCAAATTTAAAATATGAAAACTCCTGTCATTGATGCATTAAGGAGCAAGAGAAATGCTTACATGCCAGTTTACTGATTGAGCCGCAGCAAGACACTCAAGAGCAAGAAACAGGTCAAGAGCCACAGTGACTATGCGCATATAAACCCTTCCCATGGAGCAATATGGCCTCACATGTAAGGTTCCTCCACCATGTATGTGTTAGTAACGTGTCCTCTGCAGGGAGAATGTAATTAAAGAAGGTGTAGAGGGGCAAGAATGGCCCCTCCAAAACCCTGGAGTAGGGGGAGAGAGGGAGGGTCCTTGGAAGAAAGTCTGTGTCTCTCGTAGTTTCATGAAAAACAACAAAAAACCCTAGAAAGTCAGTAAAGTCTGTTCATTGCAAAAGACTTCCAGTCAATTTATCACCATGTAATCTAAATTCTATGTATCATTTGGAGTGAGGCAATATCTTGACACGTGGCCCCCAGAAATACATAAGCTCTGCCTTGGCTCCCTGCAGAGCCCTAAGGAAGTAGGCCATCAAAAAATCCTCAAAGTATCTTACCTTGAGAGCAAATTTACTCTCAGATGTTAGCAGTGGGCATGGCCCCAAACCCTAGGGCTGAACCGGGCTGACCTGGGAGGAAGGACACTCGGGTTAGTCTCGGACTCCCACTGACTACCCAGAGGTAAGGGCAGCTTCGTGCAGGTCATAAAGAGCATGAGGGACACATATCTTAGAGGAAAGGGCTTCTCAGTTCTCTCTGCAAGTCACAGAAACCACTTACAAATTATCATCCCTGGAAAATACAAAAGTATTTTAAAATGGTGTGTAAGATGAAAACAGAATTGTTCAGCCAAGAACTGACTTATGGAAAGGAAATAAAATATGAGACATAGGAATAAGTCTGTAAAAAGCAGTAAGATTTTCTTTGACTCTGAAACTAGCCCTAACAGTAGCGGCCATTTAAAGAACCTAGTCTTCAACTTTAATAGCTCCAGATCATGAACTTCACACTGCCCTGTAAGATCTATAACCCTTCTCCTCCTCTTGTTCATCCCCATAGTGAAGATCCATGAAGCCACTCAGAAGAGATTACCCCAGAAGACATTCCACCCACCCGAAGAGTCTCCATAGAAGAGGGGACAGACATGCATCCTTAACATGTCTTGATAGCTTTGGGTAACACTATTAGAAAATCCCCTTGAATGTAAATGAAAACAAGAAAAAAAAGTCTTCATAAGGAAAAATGTTGTGATATGGAAAACCACTGGCCCTGGTATCTCTTTTTTTACTATTGATTTTACTGGTACATTTTATAGATACATTATCATTGCATTCAACATTGAGAGTTTGTACCAGTGCATGACACATCTTGATACTCATTTTTCCCATTCCCCTGTCCTCCCTCCAACCCTCACCTCCTATATACACAAGCTTTGTTTCCTTGTTTAACCATCACTTTTTTTCTTTCCCTTATTTTCTTACCCCTACCCTCCCTTTTCCCATTGAACATTTTCATCCTATTCCAAATACCTATGATACATTTTGGACCTCACTTACACCTTTAGCTTCTCATACTAGAAAAATGATATGATATTTACACATCTGTGTCCTATTTATTTCACTTATGAGTATGTCCTCAAGGTATAGTCATTTATACTCAAATGGATATACCTTGAGGACATACTCGTAAATGAAATAAATTGGCCCTGGTATTTCTTAATCTTGCCTATGAACACAAACCTCTCCAAACTGAGAAGGCTCTTTTTCCTTCTCCCTCCATTCACAGATATCCACTGGAATATAGTCAGCAGCTAGACTCATGGGCATTGCTATATGCACTGATGTCTCCTGTGTACACATGATTAATCAGATGCCCGTAGTTGGTGGCCATGTGGGTACCTGCTACATATGAGTGTACATGTGTGCACTCATGATTAATATGCATATGAGCGTACTGGTGTTCTGTACCCATCTTGCACTAGATTCCATAGGCCTGCACAACTCTGGGGTTATTGAGTGTGATCTGGAAAGCATATCACATGTTTACACAAATGCACACATGAGTTGTGTGTCTGCATGTTGGCGTGAGTCTAGGTTTTTAAGCCCTACCACGCACCAGGCTGTTTGCAGCCAATGTTGAGCTGCTAATGATTTTAATGAGAGTGCCTTCTGGATTCATATTTTTTTCATAAAATACATCACACTAAAACCAAATCAATGAGAAACATTAATTAGGGCCTTTGTAGATGCCTTCTGTGGTGGTGTTTTTCTTTTGAGAAGCACCAAACGAAGAATGCTGGGCTTTATTTAAGCTAAGTTGTTTGACATTTAGATGAGAGAAAAAAGGGGAAGAAACTAGCCAGCCCAGGAACCATTTTTGACAGCTCTTTGTCATGCAAGGGAGAAAAAAGGCGCCGGCTGTGAGAGTCTACTTTGAAGCCCTGGAAATTTGTAATGAAAAATTTAAGATACAAGAGAGGCAGAAAGATGAGCTATTCATGGGGCTCTGCATATATTAACACTTGTAATGCAAACTAAAGGTTTCTATGTGTTTTTATAATTTGGCCGCTAATAAATATCTTCCAGAAGTGCTTTGATTTTCTAAGCTTGGGTATAGAGTTCGAATCCATTAAAAAGTAAAAGAAACAATTGGCATTGGACTCTGGTCTGTGATTAGGGAACCATGCACATCAATTATTACAGACAGACCACTGACTGATTTCAAAGCATGCTGCAAGCCCTGCACACTGAAGGAAAACACGCATTTGTGGACAACTCTTCTGCTGTGTCTGCCCCACAGGCCAACAGCCAGGTCAAACCATCCCAAGTGCTTGACCCCCTTCTTCCTTAAATTATCCACAGTTCTCCAGATGTTGGGTTCACTGAGGAAATTCCTCAAAAGCATCCTATTCATTGTTGAAAGAACAGAGTTTCTGTGATATCAAAATAACTTGCAAATTTGTGATATAGATACTGAGGCAAATCAATTCCTTTCACACATTTCTGTCTTGTAGGCCTTGATTACACACCCCCTACCCAGAACTTTCAATTTACTGGTCTGACTGCCATGATTGACTCCAGGTGTCTTTCTTCACGTCTTCTTTCTGTAACTTCCAATGCTTTCCTCTTCCTGACCCTGTTTACTCCATGAGTCTGGAACTATTATTCCTTGGTTAACAAAAACCCACCATCTTGAAACTCCCCTTTTTATATTATGAGCAGACATGCTATTTCAGTAGAAAGCATAGACTTAGCAATTGGACAGATGCATGGTTTTTTACTTAATTGATTTAGGATGAGGTTTCTAACCCTTCTAATTCTCCATCTCATTTGCATAAAATGAGAGTATAAGTGCCTGCCTTATGATTATAGTGGGAATTAGAATCAATATCTGCAAACTTCCTAATATATAGTAGACACACACATGTGCATACACAAATGCGAAGTGCCAGCAAGCGTTACCTAAAACTTGGTCTTGCCTCGAGAAGACTGGTTGCTCTATCACCCTTTGAATTTCAGTCTTTCTTCTATCTCCCCTCTCCGGGATTCCAG
This sequence comes from Thryonomys swinderianus, assembly GCA_004025085.1. Classification (NCBI taxonomy): domain Eukaryota; kingdom Metazoa; phylum Chordata; class Mammalia; order Rodentia; family Thryonomyidae; genus Thryonomys; species Thryonomys swinderianus. The sequence continues at coordinate 576 of PVIC010022965.1, read as the reverse complement.
GAGGTGCTTTGACATCCTTCCAGCAACTTCTAGATGCTTCTAGGTGCTCACTCCATAATCCTCTTGCTGCACTGACACTCAAGCCATCAAAGTACATTTTTGTTCTTCTCTGAGACTACTGTCACCTATCAGTTGCTTTGGCTCCTGGATCACATGTGTCCATAAAGATCTCCCCATGACAGCCATAACCTCAGAGCCTCTTGATTTCCTCAGTTGTCTTTACAGTATCAGCAAGCCTTAAAATCCTTACCCTCCTCATGTCCGCTGCTCCTGCAGCTGCAATTATATAGACTGCCATTGTCCCCAGTCCTCAAAACAGCTCAAAGGACAAAATCTCAATTTCCTAGTCTAATCCCCTGATCACTTATGCCCCTGTCTTCTCATGATAGTATTAGACTCCATTACATCAGGCTCCACTTCCTCCCTACCCCTCAGTAGCTACACCCAGCTGAACAGGCTCTCTGCCCAGCACAATAGCAGTATCATCCCAATTTTTCAAAATAGGAAGCTAAGGCTTATAAGGGTTAAGAAATTTACCTAAGGTTATAAAGGTCGAAAGTTAAATCTGAATCCAAC
>PVIC010022964.1:0-27239 GCA_004025085.1 Thryonomys swinderianus | reverse complement strand
GGACAGGCTGGCCTGGGTGGCAGTCCAGCCTCTGCCCCTCACCAGCTGTAGGTCCTTGGGCAGGTCACCTCACTTCTCTGGCCTGCGTCTTCCCCTGCCAAATGGTGATGTTCACTGCCAGTGTAACAGGCTGTTGTAAATTTAGTCTTTCTATTTTAGTGTTTCTTATTTTTTAACATGCAGTACTTAATTGTACATGTTAATATATTCAGTATGAAATTTCAACACTTGCATACAGCAGGGACTGATTAACTCCAATCTCCCTTTATCCAACCTCTCCCACCCCACTCTCTGCCCAAATTCTAGTGATCACTATTTATTCAGGTCTTTGTTTTTGCTTCCATACATGAGAGAAAATATGCATTGTCTCTATGTCTAGCTTATTTCATTTTATGAAGTGCCCTCCAGTCTCATCATGTTGCTGCAAATGACAGTATACACACACACACACACACACACACACACACACGGCTAATATATATATGTGTATACATATATATATATATATATATATCACATGTTCTTTATCCATTAATGTGCTGATGGGTACCTAGACTAATTATGTATCTTATCTATCATTAATAATGCCCCATAAAGGGCCGGAGATTTAGCTCAGTGGTTCCGGTGCCTGCCTCACAAGCGCAGGGTCCTGAGTTCGATCCCGGTAACCACATAACAATGTCACGCCCACCAGCCATCAATACCACATACCACAGTGCCAGGTGTGGTGGCTCACACCTGTCATCTCAGCACTCGGGAGGCAGAGACAGGAGGATTGCTGAGTTCGCGGCAGCTTGCCTGGGCTACATAGTGAGCTCAAGGCCAGCCTGAACTACAAAACGAGACCCTGTCTCAAAAAAAAAAAAATGCCCCATAAGAACATGCAGGTGTCCCTTTGATATGCTGATTTATTTCCTTTGTTATATATTGTATTGATCAACTTTTCTGTCACTGACACAGTTTACAGGAGAAAAGGATTATGCTTTCAGAGGGTTCACTCCATGGTCAGCTGGCCCCTAAGAAGAAACATCATGGCAGAATAAAGATGTTTATTTCGTGGTACTAGGAAGGAGAGCAGGGGAACAATGCAAGAAAGGCACAGGATAGGGACCATATGTGGTACCCAAGGCTATATCTCCATGACCCACCCACACATATCCAGAAGCATGCTTTACTAATGCCTTGGGCATTTCGGAGTCCAGTCAAGTTGACATATTATAATTAATGATCACCTCTCACAGTTAATGATATCCACATACCCAGAAATTATATACCTGCATCATATGGCAGACTTATTTTTCACTTTTTGAAGAATTTCCATATTGTTCTCCACAGTGGCTATACTAATTTATGTCCTCAACCAGTAATATAAGAGTTCCTTTTCCTCCATATCTTCATTGGTATTTCTTTGTAAAATAGCCATTCTGACTGGGGTAAGACAGTGTTTCACTGTAGTCTTGATTTCCATCCCTCTCATGGCTAAATGGTATTGAACTTTCTCTCATATAGCTGTGAGTTATTTGTGTTTTTTTCCCTAAAGAAATGTTTATTTGGATCATTTGGCCATTTTTTAATTGGATTACTTTTTTTTTTTTTTACAATCTGGATAGTAATCCTCTGTCACGTAAGTAGCTAGCAGATATTTTCTCTCATTTTATACTTTGCCTCTTCACTCTCTTGGTTGTTTTCTTTGGTGTGTAGAAGCCTTTTAGTTTGATGTTATCCTACTTAGGTACTTTTGCTTATACATGAACTTGTGAAATATGTGATTAAACTGCCTGGTTTAATCTATACAGTAGATTCTTGAGGAAAGTATGTCCCATTCTTTCACACTGTGGCAGAGGCTTCTAACTTTCTCGCACCCTGTAGTCTACGTCCACGGCACCCAGAGAGCCCAGAGCTCAGGCTGTACACTAGCCACAGTCCGGTGGATTTGCATGTGGCCTGCGCTGTGCATCTAGTTGCTTCACTCTCCTCGTGTGTCCCCATTACCCACAGCAAACACACCATGTAAACGTACAGCATATTGTAAAGGAATGGCCCATTCACAAAGAATGTTACCAACACACCCCATTCATCCGTCCACCCATTCATTCAAACACATTCGCACTGGGTCTACTCTGAGAAAGGCCCTGTCTTTGGAACCCAGGAACACAGTGAGGCCTAGTGCCCGTCCAGAGCCCCACACTGAAGGAGATGTGCAAGTGAAGAGACAGTTATGATACCGTTGGTTAGATACACCCGGTAAAAGAAAAACTCAGAATTCTGGGGCGCTTCAGAGGTAAGGTCCTAAGTGAACCTGGGGCACCGAGGTGGGCTTCCCCGAAGAGGAGACTCTTCTGTGGAAGAGTCAGTCAGGGATTAGCCTGGCCAAAAATAAAGGGGAGGATATTGTGGAGAGACAGCATCCTACGACCTGTCAACTACAAGAACATGCTCATATAGGTGTCAGAATATACCACCTACCTAACTACCATGACAGACACCCCCAAAGAGGCAGTGGCTTCCTCCAGAAGAAGTTTATTTCTTGCTCGTGCAGTGGTGGAGCAGTGATGTTTCCAGCTGGAAGGTTCTGGATGGCTCTCTTTCTCCCATAGGTGCAGGGTGCCAGTGTCTTCCATCTTGTACCTGCTATGCATTAGAGTTTTAGAATCCATCACTTCCAGCTATGTCCTCTGGCAGAAAGGAAAATGGCTTTGGGTGAGTGCTTGATAGCACCTCCTCTGTCTGTGTGAAAAAAATTTCTAGAAATTAGAGTGACTTGGAGCAAGAGTTATATGATGAGGAGAGACAAGAGACACAGCTGTGCGGGCCCAGAACATGCAAGCAAAATAACTCATGCTAGGGAGTTTGTATTTTGCCCTGGAAATAATGCAGAATCATTAGAAAATTTTAAATGGAGCAATGACATAATCAAATTTTCTCTGAGCCTTAATTATTCCAACAGGACAGGGGACAGGTTGGAGGAAGGGGAGAGAGCAGAGGCAGTAGAGCGAGTCAGAAAAGTGCTGCAGTCACCGGGGCAGCTCCCCTTAAGCACAGGAGCACAAGTCTTGGAAGGGGAAGGAAGGAGCTGAGTTTGTTCTCCTCGGCAGTGCGGGTGACTGATTGAGCCCTGCATTGCAGCAGAGCCTCCAATAGCTTCGGTCTACGCTAGGTCAATAGCTCCTTGGACCGCATGCTCATGCAGTTATAGTCAATGCAGTATCGTACAGCTGATTTGGAAGCTCTGTTTGTGTAAGTCTGAAGCTGACTGAGGGCCCCAGGAACAGTCAGCACATTTGCAGGAGAAACCACAGACATTTGTGTTAGTCTCAGGATATCTGTGTCTTTTATCTTAGGTCTCGCTCCGTACTCTGTGCCTGTTTCTCTCTGTCCCTGTCTCCTCCCAAAGCAGCAGTGATTTGAGTCTGACCAGCAGTGGGAAGAGAGCAATTTCCCTACCCTGGTCTATGTCCTACGCTGCTCACCATCTTCCAGCACTGCCCACATGGCACGTTATCCAGCAGGAGGCCCTCCAGGCCACAGGGATGGAGCCCAGGAGGCCGCTCGCTTTCTTCATGCTGGAGAGGAAGGAACCAAATCCTTATAAGTAGTTACGCTCTTTGCATTTGAAAGATAAAATCTGCGTCTTCTTCCATTTAATGTGAAGTATGCTGGAGTTTTAATCTGCCTCACACCTTTCTGACTGCTACACAAGCTTGGACTGACTCTGAATCTACTCGGCATATATCCACACCTCATGAAATGTGATAATAAGTTTCTTCTGCAAATCAGGCAACTTCAGTGCTGAAAGTGGAAAATATTCAAGTGGGCCAGATGTGGTCCCCGTGTACCTCAGCGGTTCCAAGTTCAGTCTGCTGTGAAGCAGACAGTAGCAGTACCTCCAGGCCTGTTTTTCTCTGTTCTGTCCATAGAAACAGGGTTGTCACAGCCCTCGGAACTTCGCCTGCCCACCATCTGCGGAGCACGAGCTGCCCACAGCTTGGGATTTGGGGACAGCCCTGTCCCAGCAACCTTCCTGAAGCCATAGGTCGAGGCTGCTCCTGGGCAGTGGCTGTGTTTGCTGCTCGGCCCCACCTGGGTCAGGGTTTGGCATGCGGGCCGCACGGCGGACCATGAACCTACCTGACCTGCCCTGTCCTCTCCGTAGTCCCAGCCTCTGTGCGCCTCACTTCCACCTCGGTTTGTCTCCTTGTTTGCAGCCTCTGGCACCTTCCCCCTCCAGACCCTTCCTGCCAGGACTGACACACACACCTGGCGGCTTGGGTCCATCCAAGCTGGGAGTCATTTTGATCTCTTAGTTTCCAGGTGATGCTTCTTCTGAAACCAAGAGCTTCAGGCCTGGAAGTAGAAATGGCCGAGGGCCATGGCAGGCAGACCTTCTTATGGAAGACCCGTGAGTTGGCTTTTATTACAGATACAGATTGCTGACTGAGTGGCCATAGCTAGCAGGGTTGAGCGCTTACTCTCCTAAAGCTCTGCATGCTCTCTGATCGCACACTCAGAAGGACCCTGAGCTGAAATGTTTACTCTTGTAAGGGACAAACCCCTTTCCTCAGAATCGCTTTCACGCCTCCATATGTTTTCAGCTGCTAGATTTCCATGTGCCCACATGACTGATCCTGAAGCACATGCCTGGCACAGTCTGGGCCGCTCATCAGCTTCCCTGGGGAGCTGGGCACTGGGATGGAGAGATGGGGACCGGTTTCGCTCCTGGTTTCTAAACGCTGAAGAAAAAGCTCATGGACCTGTATTACCATGCTTTCTGCTACATGAATCAAAAAAAAAAAAAAGACAAAGACAAAGCTTTGTGCTTGAGCAAACAAAATGTTCTGGAAGCAACAATGTAGTAATATAAGACAGACCAGAGTTAGAAGCTGTGTTTCTGCCAATTCTTAGCTGTGTGATTTGGACTAGTAATGTTAATACTAGTTCTGTCTAACACTGACTGCATTCTACAACACACCAGGTACTGTTTTAAATACTTCACACGGAGAGGGTCAATGAACTGGCCATGGTGACAGAGAACGGATTTCCTATTGCCATTCCGAGTTTTATCCACCAAACCTAAGGCCCTCAGAGGCAGTAATGAACCCAAAGGTGCAGAGGGGGTGGAGGCCTCTTTGGGCTTCCTCCTTCCCACTGATCTGGAAGTAAAGAGTGTAGCAGCTGCTGTGCAGAGATGAGCGAGCAGATAGCAGGCTGAGAGTGCTGTCCCTACGGAGCCCTGCTTCCACGCCTGCCTTTTACCTGGCATCTAAGAACTGGGTTTCCTGGAGAGCTCTCAACATCCGCCATCCGCCTCCTAAGGAGGGCTCACTGTGCCTGTGCTGTGCATTCTAACACCATGGCCTGTGCTCAGGAGCCCTGGCCCAGCTCTGTATCAGGTTTGCTGGTTGACAGAACAGGAAGTGGATTGCTGCTGTTAACTAGTGTTGATCACCAGGGAACTTACGGCCTGCAGAGACCCTCGGGAGTGGCCCTGTGCGGAGGGTCCTTCCTGCACTCCCCAGGTGGAGGCCCTGCGGCTCCTCCACCACCACCATTACCATCTGTAACCTCCATCAGTTGCACTTTGGGCCTAAACCCTGTATAGAATAGTACAGTACTTCTAGATAGTTTAACAATAAAAGATGCATGTTTTTCAAGAGGCTTTTGAGCCTTTCATAAGATGGTACATGAACAGGAGTCTTTCTGTTGGAGTATTTTTAGGTTGATTTTTCTGGGAAACTGACTCTCCTGGCCCAGTGACACAGAGGTACCAAAATACAGCAAACAACAACAGCAACAAACCACCATTGCTGATGGGCCCTTTCGTGGTCACTCTTCCCTCAACACAAAGGGAAAGGGAGGCTCAGAGAAATGCTAGTCCGGTGTGTCCCAGGCAGCGCAGAATGAGGGCTGGGTCCAGGTCCTCCCATTGCCACACCTCACCTGCCCTGTGACGTCAGTGATGCCCACCTTGACCGGTCATGGACATGATGAGGGAGTTCAGTGGAAATCAGAAAAAATCTAGAGAAAGGGTCTGGCCCTGGAGGACCCTCCCCCAGGAAATGGCTGCGGTTTACAGACGTTCAGTTTCATCTAAGGTGTTGGTGGCGGTCAGACAACAGCTCAGCACGGCTGAGGGGTGGTGAGAAGGTGAGCAGTCCAGCTTCCTGAGTGTTCATTACAATCGGTCTGCATACATTAGTGAAGCCAGGTCTGTATATACCAGTAAAGGAAGAAGGAACCCATGAGGCAGATAATTGAATTCAAAAATAGCCATTTGGGCTTGAAAACATTTGTAAGGTTCAAAGCAAAGGGAGACCTGATCTACCTACAGAATAAATTCCATTTCATAATTCAGTCATTCAGAATGGCATTTCCCAAAGTGGAGGTTTCACAATGCATGCTCTGGGAAGAAAAGGTGCCCTGGCCACTAAGGTGGGCAGTGAACCAGTCAACCAGGTTGACGGGTATCACTCCTGGTTCCTAACAGGAGGCCAACTATGAACCTCCATGACCTAATCACGTTCCAAAATGCTCCTCGTCTCAGCCTCTCTGATGGGATTCTTTGAGTCCTGTGCTCTCCCCAAAGGAAGACTACATATACTACAGTGTCATACGTGCAAACACATGCATGTATACGCACAGGCAGATACATATAATTCATAATCTTACACACTATAGGATACAGTACTGCCAGGTTTGTTTACTGACAGATGCCTTTTCCTGTGCAGTGTCTTCTAGGACTGTCATTTTTAGGGATAGCTCTGGGAAACATGTCTCTGCTTGTGTTTCCCCTCTTCTTGGCCTAAGAGATCATTTTAAAACAAACAGGTAGTTCTGGAAGGAGAAGGGTGAGGGTGAGGACAGAGATTAGCTAGCCAAGAGTTTTGGGTTGTCAGCCAAGGAGAGATGATGTCTGGCCTCTGACCCTACGGGGATTTTCTAAATCTAAGTAGGTCAAAGTCTAAGACCCTCAGCTGTGTCAAGCTGAGAATACATCTTCATCACTTTCTCAACATTGAGACACAATACCTGACACCCACAACTCACAAGGGGGAAGATTTACTTTGCTCACATTTCAGTGCATAATCAGCTAGTGCAGAGGCAGGACAGCATGGTAGAGGGACGTGGTAGAGAACCGCTCACAGCATGGTGGGCGGGAAGTGGAGAGCCTCAAGGGAGGAGCCAAGAGAGATAAACTCTTCTAGGCCACACCTACAGTGATCATCTCTTCCGGCCAGGCCCTTGCTCTTAAAAGCAAGTCAACTATACCCTTCCATAATCCACCTTCCAAAAGCTCTTCTTAAACAAGCACATGAGGCTCTTGGGGGGATGTCTAGATATAAATCATTACAGGGTAGTATCAAGCAATTATAAACCAGGGATGTTTAGCCTGGGGAAAAAAATGACCTGGGAGACATAGGCACTGTCTGCACTTTTCCAGATTCCCGCCTAATGATGGGTTGGGCCTTTCCTCATGGTCCCCAGGGAGCAACATGAGAGGAGCAAGAGATAAGTGTTTCAGAGAGAGCACCACCCAAGAAAAGAGCTCTTTAGGAACTATTGCTCTCCAACATGCCACAGGCAGACACCGCTGGGCTGATCTGGTCACTGTGCCAGGGGGGTGGTTGTTCCAAGGAACTTCCAGGAAACCCCATGAGACAAGCAAACTCCAGGAGAAAAAGCCATTTCCTAAGAGCGGGGGTCGCTCAGTACGGTGTTAGGCAGTCTTCCTCCCCAGAGGGCAGCTGAAGCAGAGAGATCCTCATCTTTCTGAGGCAGCTTTAAGCAGACTTCTGTCTGGAGATGCGGAACGAGACAAGCTGAGGACTTAGATGACCTAAGTTACTCGTGCCTGCTCCTGGCTGCTGCAGTCCTGTCGGACCTGGAATCCCACCCCTGGATTCTCTCCGTCTGCTAAATGATCTGCTTTGACTTCTGCCTCCACCTGGGCTCTCTGGGTCTGTGTGCCAAGGCGCTGCACACGGAGTCGACGGCTTTGATTAAGCAGCTTTGATCTCTGTTGAGCATCTCAGAATAATATCTTTGCTCTCAGCATCTGTGCCAATTCCCGAAATAGTTTAACCCAGCCAAGCAGGAGGGGGGCTGGATTGCAAAGTGTATTAGATGAGAGATTTAAAAGGGAAAGGCAGCTGCAAACAGTCAGAGGTGTGTGTGTGTGTGTTTGTGTGCATGTTTGTATGTGTGTGTACGCATGCGCTAATGGGGACACCAGAGCCCCTGGGAAATGATTGCCACGCTGTCAGCCTGTACCAACCCTGTATTCACAGCGGCCACCTACTGTGAGGGGGTGGGCAGCTCACAGCAGCCAAAGCCCTGCTTCAGGTGGTAGTCTTGTTAGAGAACCAAAAACATCAAAAGCCTCAGCTTCTGTTTACTTGGCTTTTGGTCATGTTCACTAAGACATCTGGAGATGAGTTCCAGCATGTATTCTCATGATGTCCATCTGGTGTGGGGCTTGGGCGTGTGCACAGAAGGAGAATCGGCATAGCTCTGAGGTGTTGCTCACACACATAATTATATATGTGCCATGGGATGGATGTGTTTCTGCTTCTAAGCAAATGCGTTGTAGTTGGGCACATGTGCGCCATGAACCTGGTACTTAACCATCTCCATCTAATTAGATGCACAAGTGCATTGGGATGGTGAGTAAACAGCACTGTGTGTATGTGACGCTTCTGGGTCCTCTGTCCTCACAGGCTTGAATGCATGTGTATGCAATGAGTGGGCATGCTGGCTGGTGCACACATGCATGTACACATACACATGCATGCCATGTACACACGCATGCCCTGGTGGCTTTGCTGTGGATTGGGATACCCTAGAGGGGGATGGTGTAGCATGCAGCGGAAGGATGTGTTTATTTGTTTGCATGGGGTGAATTCAGAAATAAATGCTGGCGAGAAGGTGTTTGATGTAGAACATTTTGAACTGTAAGTCATTATATTCTCCCCTTTGGTGTCCACCCCCTGAGAGTCTTGTCCTTGTCTGTAACTTCTCTGCATGCACAAGTAAAAGAAAAATGTCTCTATTCGAGACCCTTTGTTCCTCTGAAAGAAGCATTCCTTGGTGCTGCAAGAAGCCTTTGTTCCTCTGGTGGCCCCAGGCCGGTGGATATGAATTTATGCCTCTGCTATAACCCCCTGTGGTGAAGGCCTTTTTATTCCAGTTGAAGGATGTGGGAGCTGGGAGGAAGACTGTGGTCTTACAGTGCTTCTGATCCAGCCATTTATGTGGGTTGCTTGGCTTGGAGGGTGCCCCAGCTGTGGGTCATGGGGCTGCCACAGGAGCCAGGCCTTCGCAGAGACAGGAAGAAAAGAAGCCTGGGATAGCACGGCCGTCTCCTGGAGCCATGAGAGGGACTGAGTCTACAGAGTGGAGCCGAAGCGGGCTATAATCTGTGAAGCAGTTTGCTGGGCCTACAGTGGAGCAAAGATCAATAGCAGAGGTGGGACTTGCCAAGGTCTCGGCTTGGAAGCCGTGGACTTCCCTTAGCCAGGGCAAATCACCAGAGCACTGTAATATGAGCCAATCTGTGGATTCTCTATTTGTGGCCCCAGTGGGTTATGATAGAAGATTGCACCTGGCATTTTGAAAAGGTTGGCTGATGTTAGCCTCCTAGAGTGTTGTACTGAGAAAAATTCTCAGGCCAAATTCATTTCTGGGGGTATGAAGGTGGCTATATTAGTTTCCCTATTATTGCTGTAACTATTCACAAAAATTGGGCAGCTTAAAAACAAAGCAGATTTATTTCCTTATAATTGCAGAGATCAGAAGGCCAGCATGCCTCTCACTAAACTGAAACCCCATGGTCAGGAGTCCCTGTTCCTTCTAAGGACTCAAGGAGAGGCCTTGCAGACTCCAGAAGTGAACATGGTCTATGCCTTAGAGGCCAGCAAGGGCTAATAGCATCTTACTGCATATCACTCTGAGGCTAACTCTCCTGAATTCCTCTTCAATTATAAGACCCCTTGTGATTATACCAGGCCCACCTAGATAACCCAGAATGACATTTCTGTCTCGAGATCCCTAAATTAATCACTCCTGCAAAGTCTCTTTCACAACAGTAGATAACATATTCATAAGTTTCAGGGGTTAGAATGTGGCTTTCTTTAGGGCCCTTAACTTTGCCTACAATAGGATTGATTGATTAGTAATGCCTGGCAAGGTCCTGGTAGGGGTAGGAGAGGAATGTTTAGCCTGAGTAATTGCTGATGAACATAATGTTGTTATTTAAAGTGAAACTGGCTTCCAGCAACAGTGGTACTCAGTGCATTGATGATGGCACCTGACCCTGAGGTTGTGTCTGGACTGGTGCCCACCTTGCAGATTGTCCCCTGGCTTTGCAAAGGCTATTGAGTGAGAGGCCAGAGCTGGGGGCTTCAGCTCCATCAGCAGAAATGCTAATAACCTCCCTAACCAATGCCAGAAAATGCACACCCAGCGTCTCTGCCTGGATCTTTATACCAACGTGGTTTGTGTTCCAATTGCCTCTCCTTAGTGATCACGAGGGACTATGGGAAGCCCACTGAGAAAAATGGAAGTGTGGGGTGGGAACTCGGTACTTAAATACAAATATTTTTTATCAGCACATCAGACCTGTTTGAAATGGGGCAGGGGGTGGCTGGCAGGCTGACCCATCCTGCTCTCTATCTTTCTTGCAGACAAGCATGAGGTGGCTGCATGTTGGTGGGCAATAATGTGGATTTATGACCATGGCTGCGCTGAAACTCTGCAGTGCTGTGTGCCTTATGTCCCAGACTGCTTGGGTCAGAGTATAGGAGGGAGGCTGGAGTCAGAAGAGGTAGCTCAGGGCTGGGTCACGTTTGAGTCTATTTAGGTTGCTGGCCATAGGCAGCCACTCAGAGAAAGAGTTAAGAGGGAATCATGTAATTTTCAAATAGCAGCTATATTCTAGGTACTTTAAATATAAAGCCTTTCATCTTATCGGTGAGGTTTGTACAGATACAGAACAAAATCACACGGCTCCAAAGTGCCAGTGCCAGCGAGGATTTGAACTCAGTTCTGGCTTATTCTAGAGCCCACCTCTCCTCAGATACTGCAGAAGGGCGCCCCTAGGCGGGTGAGTGACCAGAGTGCCAGGAAATGACAGCCCCTGTGGCTCACCTGCTTGAGCCACAGGAGCTTGACACCCTTGCCTGGGCAGATGTGCCTGCAGAGCTCTCCTCTACACACAGAAAACACGCCTGGCAGGTGGAAGGCTGAGCACATGCACATCTACCAACACGAACTCCTGAGCTCCCTGGCTCCCTGTGGGGAAGTCTGCACTGCACAGCAGTTGATGCCCCGCAGGAGGCTTCGGAGCAACCTCCAAGTCCTACCCAGGGTCCTTGCTGCTCTCTGCTTCCTGCATTATTACAGTTTATAGCTAGAAATCCCCCAGGAGCCTCATGTGTCTGTAGCCAGGGCTTTTGCAAGGTGACTGGATTATGGGGGTCACGGAGGAGGAGCCAGGCTGGAAGAGGTGGTCACTGGGGGTGGCTTGGAAAAGTCTGTCTCTCTCGCTGGCTCCTCCTGTTTCTCTTTGCTTCCTCTCTGCCATGAGCTGAGCAGCTCTCCCACGCCCAGGCCCTTCCACTGCGCCACTCTGCCTGGAGCTATCTCACCATGCAGAAGCGGAAGCTCTAAAATGTGAGTCCTAGTAAACTCCTCCTTTAATCTGTTGGTGTCAGATATGGAGTCCAGTGACAAGGAAGGCAACTGAGCCACATAGCATCCCTGCTTCCCTTGTCCTCCTTATGACCCTGTGAGGTACACAGCACGGCCTCCGCTTACACGCGAGGAAACCGCTGTCAGGAAGGCTTGGTCACTGTGAAGCTTCTGCCGTGAGCAAGCAGCAGCACCAGCACCAGCACTCGCGTCTGGATCATCTGGAGCTTAGCTTGCCGTCCACACCTCGCAGGGCCCATAGCCTGTGCCTTGGGTGAGGAGCCCAGCTGCTGACAGAAGTGGCATGAAGGGAGGGAGCTGGGACTAGTGACCCAGCCCTTCCTCTGATTGAAGCGAGAGAGGTCATGGAGCCCTAACCCTTTCTCCTGGCTTTATCTGCCTCAGAAGTTTGGAAATAAACCTCACTGAGCTCCTATTATTTGTCAGACACTGGGCTAGGACTCTTACCTTCGTCTCCTGGTGCTGTGAGTTAGAGAGTGCTCATCTGGTGCTAGAGAAACAGGACAACACCGAGACACAGACGGTTTCATAGCTTCCTGTGCAAGTGCAGGGCAGGCGTGGGAAGGGGCCTCAGACACTGTGATATCCTGGGCTTGCTTGAGCTGGCTCCCAGCTCAGGTGTACAGTTTTTAGGAAATGTACTTGGTAAAAAGTCAGTGTTGAAAATTAGAGCATATACCCGGATAATTAGTGCTTTATATTAAAAGACATAAATACTCAAAACTCATCACTTCTTAATTACTACTGTTGAAGATCTTAACACTGTTGTTTGCTATGGTAGAAATACTGTATAAAATACTACATAATGGTTTGCTCTGAGTTTTTCTCCTCAGTGTTGTATACGGCTCTGTGGTTTGTATCTCACTGTCGTCCCCCAGGAGCCTCATGAACTAAACAGCAGAGCTTCTGAAAGGCAGTTGGATTATGGGGGCTTATTCCTGACTTGCTGTTAGGAGGCAGGGTCTGGTTGGAAGAGGAGGTCACTGGGGGCATGGCCTAGATGGGTTCCCGCACCCTTCTCTCTGCTTCCTGTCCACCATACCCTGAGCAGCTTTCCTCCACCACACCCTTGCCCCACACGCATGCTTCCTGCCTTGGAGTCAACCAACCGTGGCCTGAAACGTGAGCCTAAATAAACCCCTTCTTTCTCAAATCATGAGTATCACATACTTGTCCTGGCAACAAGGCAAGAACTAAAAGATACAGTGAGTTTCCTCACAAGCTTGAAATCAGCCTGGGTGAGAACTTTTACATCACAATTATCAGCAAGGCCCTGCTCAGAGGTATTTAATGTTCACCTCCATCACATTGCCTGCCAGGATTTAGGTGGCTCAAACATCTGTCCTGGGGAGCACCTGGAGATGGTCCCCTAGAAACCACAAACACGTGCTTTTTCCATTCCACCATGGTAGCCTCCAGGAGACCAAAAATATTGTCAAACGTTTATCTTTTGAAGAGCATACCCCAACAGTAACCCAATTCAGGACTTGCATAAGCATCACTCATCAAGTGAAGAAAAATCAAGACTACAGATAAACCCAAAGGAGGTAAATACTACTCAAGTGTCCACCACCTAGGAACGACGTCCACTTCATGTTATGTAACTTGTACCCTGCTAAACATCTTTGCCTGGTGATTTTTACAGCATCTGTGTTATGACTGCGTAGTGTTCTGTCATATGGACTTAGGCCTCGTGTTTTGGGGCATTCAGCTGAATTCCAGTTTTTCTCTAGTGTGAAGGGCAGCCTTGTGGCTAAGCCCTTGCATTATCTCCCAGTATAAACTCAAGTTTGCTATGTTAAAGAACTGCATCTAGTGAGAATGGATGAGAAGGAACAGTCTTGACCAGGCAGCTTATCAAAAACAGGCATTTAATCCTGACACACCTGGAGGTTGGGAAGACCAGGATCAGGATCTGGCATACTCAGTGTCTGGGAGGACCTGCTTCCTGCTTCCTGCTTCCTGCTTCCAGCTGCTCCCTAAATCCTGTGTGATGGAGGAAATAAGGGCTCTTCCTGTGACCTCTTTTATAAGGCCTCTGATCCCAGGCATGGCGACTCTGCCCTGAGAAGCTGAATACCATGGTAAAATAACTCCACACACCCTTTAGAATGCAAAAACACAAATGACAAGCACCAAGTGCTGACAAGAATTGTGAAACCACTGGGAACCTCTTATATTGCTGGTGTGCATGTAAAATAGCCAGGAGTTCCTGTAAAGAGAAACATATATTTACCCTTACCTAATTTCATGAGTTCAGTTGAGTCTCTCAAAAGGATATATAAGTAAATCTCCAATTTATGAATTAGTCCCATTCTGGGAAAATTGTTTGTAAATTGGATTTGTTCATAAGATGACAAAGTGAATCCTAGACTGTACGATTCTGAAAGTTAGTAAGTGAGAGACGTACCATACTGCAGTTCTGACTTCTGTTACCTGTGAATGTGACTTGATTTGGAAGCAGGGTCTTTGGAGGTATAATTAAATTGATATGAGGCTGTGACAAGAAGGGTCTCAAGTTGGAACTGCCTGGGCAACTTAGTGATTTAGTAAGATTCTGTCTCAGAAATTAATCAATCAATCAATCAATCAATTAATTAATTAATTAAAGTTAAAAGGGCTGGAGGTGTAGCTCACTGTGAAGGCTCTGGGTTCAATCTCCAGTACTGGTAGGGGAAGAAAACTGGACACAAATACCACATAAACACACACACACGTATATACATACAGCTGAAGAGAATCTCATGTGAAAGGCATAGAGAGAAAATGAGACCCTACTAACACCTTGATTTGGGACTTCTAGTGTCCAGAACAGTAAGACAGTAAAGCTTGGTTGTCTTAAGTGTTCAATTGTGCTCCTTTCCACGGCAGCCCAAGGAAAGGGTGAACACACTTACCACGTGACCCAGGACTTCATGCCAAAGTATTTAACCGAGTGACATGAAAACCTGCAGTTACACAAAAGCTTTGTTTGCGTGTGATCATGGCCGCTTTGTTCATCACCGCCTTAGCCTGGACCGCAGCCAAAGTCCAACAAGAAGTAAATGGATATGCAAATATTGCTGCAACCATTCCATTGAATACTACCCAGCAATTAAAAGGCGTGAACTACTGATATATGTGGCAACAAGATGAGTCTCAAAAACATTATGCTGAAGGATAGAGGCCAAAAACCAAGACTGCATATAGAATACATCCATCTGTATCAAATTCTTGAAAAGGGAAATTTAAGCTCTTATGCTAAAAACAAAGCAGTGCTTTTGAGGTAATGAGAAAAATCTATATCTGGACGGTGGCAAGAGTTAGAAAAGTGTCACGTTTACCAAAACTCTTTGAACTCAACGCTTAAAAATAGATGCATTTGATTCTGTGCAAATTACTTTGGAATAAAGCTGGCCCAAAGAGGGAGATGTGTTTGCTCAGAGTTACAGTTCTTATGGCCATGACCAAACCTGAGTCTGAGTCTGAGTCTTACCCGCAGGGAACTCTGGGAAGAAGAAAACACATGCCCCTGGGTTTGGCATACAGAGCCAGAGCTGGCTGTGGGCTCCCCTGCTACCTTGGAGGGCCTTTTCCTGGAAGGCTTGCTGCACACCAGTCCCCAAAGAGGACGTCTGTGCTCACAAGTCCTTTAAGAGCAGAGAAACAGAGCCTAACTCAAGTACTTTGAACCCCGCAGGTCCCCTTGGGCAGAAGGCTGGGCAGGGAACCCTTACCTGGGGAACAGAGGCCTGGCATCCAGACAGGTGAGGGACGCATGGTTCATTGGCTGCAGAAGTGCCCACATCAGTGAGCTCCTGCTCAGAGTGGTCTTTCAACCTGTGCCTTGGGGAAGTCAAAGGTCCCTGTGTTTATTGAGCCTCAGTTTCCTCACCTGTAAAGGGAGCATCAGATTACAGTTTGAAAAGTGAGTATAAGAAATCAGCAAGGTAGCCAGGCATGGTGGTGCATACCCACTCTTCCAGCCCTGGAGAGGCTGAAGCAGGAGGGGCGCCAGGAGTTCAAGGCCAGCCTGGGGTACATGCATAGTCATTTGAAGGTGAAGCTGACCCATATGGCAAGTATTTTTAAAAGGGGAGAATCAATTTTTAAAAAATCACATGGCCTATGTGAAAAACTTAGCACATGTGGCACAGGATAAGGGCCCAGTCCATGGGAACTTAAATTGTTTCATGACTTAGATTCTTGCCAAGCCTCACATCAGGATCCACGGAGGGCCCTCATAGAACCCTGAAGCCTGGGAGACCAGCCCGTCATCCACCTCGGTCCTTCTTGTGAAGACCGCACAGATGGGAGCCTTGACAGACGGCATCCGTTGCTAAAATCCATTTCTGAAAGGATGAGTCACAAAGTGTAACAGGATATGCTTTTTCTGCCAACCTAGAAAGATGAGCTGTTAGTCAGGTGGGATCTCTGAGGACATGTACGGCTTGCTTTGAGCAACCGTGGGCCCAGAACATCCCGGAGCAAGGCTCAGTCTATTCAGCAACAACTCTGATAGATCTAGACTATTAACCAGTTACATGAAACCAATTGGCAGACCCATGCAGCACCTTCCCCAGGCTCAAGGGCTCTAACAGGGGCTGAGTGACAGGGCCTGGGCCGCCACTGACGCCATCTTTGAGGCCAGCTTCCTTCTGAAGCTACAAGACTGGCTGGCAAGGTTCTGGGTCAAGGGCGGCCTGGCTTGCAGCATCCACAGAGGGGCAGATTGGCAAGATGGATGTGTGTCTGGATGTTTCTCTACATCAAGCATGGTCACAGTGAGAATCACACCTTCCTCAGACCCAGCACCCTAGAGTGGATGGGCATAGGTCTGTGGATAGAGAACCATGCTTTTCCTTCTTTCTTCCTTCCTCCCTCCATTCCTTTTATTTTTTTCTCCTCCCCCTTGTTTCCTTTTCTCCCTTAATGTTGGAAGTAACATACATGTATACCATCATGAGCGCAGGAATACACGCAATAAGAAGTGTGCCTTCACCCCATAGCCTCTGGGCCCCTCCTCTGCGTCTGGAGGAGCACCCTACTAGCTGTCTGTCCGCTGGCAGTCGGCACGCTTCCGAGCACGTACGCCCATGAGTGACGACAGGGCTTTCTCAGCACAAACGGACCCGTCCCGTCCACAGTGTTCTCCGCTTTCCTTTTGCACTTGGCAGCTTTCCATGTGGCCGCACATATAATTCACTCCTTTCTGCTTAATGGATGCAGAGAATTCCATGGTTTGCATGGCCTGTAATTTCCTTACCCAGATCCCTGTTGAGCATTTAGGCTGTTTCCACCTCTTCTACAAAGCATCGGTTTTTATTTGTGAAAGCTCTGGGAAGGCAGAAGGCTGCCCGGCAGCAAAGCCCAGCTCCTCACGCTGCCGCTGCTGGATCTGCCTCTCTCCAGCTCCCCTCAGCTCAGCCCCTGCTGCCCTTGGCCCTAATAGCATGTGACACTTGGCACAAGAACCACTCGGCCACAGACAAGCCCATTTCCATCTCTGATGTGGCTGCGTCTCTAAGTGCTCTTGTTAATGTTTTATGATGGATGCCGGCGCAACCTGGGAAACGTACCAGCCTGGATTCTTAAAGTATCTGCTCACACCGACTTAATGTATTCATGTATTCAGTGTGACAGTAAAGGAAGGGTGGAAGAGTGCTATGAATGCAGAGACAAGCTTCAGGGTGGGATAAAGAAAAAGAGGCAGAGAATGAACATTGATTAAGCCTCCACTGAGGTCCAGGTGCCTTCCAGTGGTGAACTCACACGCCCAGGTCACTAGCAACACCCCCATTCTGGAGCTCAGAGAACTGACGAGACGTAACTTGCCCACAGATAGGCAGACAGGCAGAGCTGAGACTCAGACCCGAACCTGGTATCAGAACCCGTGGTGTCTGCATTCAGCTCCGCTGTCCTGGTTACTGTGGGGTCAGATGTCGCAGAGGTGAAGAGGCAGGACAGTGCACCTTGCATCTGCGTTCCTAAGTTCAGCACATGTGCGATCCTGTGAGGCCGTGAATCACTGTTCTGTCCATTTTACAGACCCCGGCGCAGGCTTCGAGAGCTGAAGTCTGTCCCTTGTGCTGACAGACGGCACTGGGATCGTGGCAGCTCCCGGGCAGGCTGTCTACCGCCCGCCTCTGGCCTGGATGAGCACACAGGGCAGCGTCTTGTGGGGAGGCAGCGTGAGTCAGTCTGCAGCCCGGTGCTCCTCTAGGCCCCTGGCTGGGGGAGGGGCGCAGCTGGTTCCGGGCTGGGTAGGACTGACGGCCGCTCAGGGCTGCCCAGGGCATGGAGGGGGTGAGCAGCTCAGGTCCGTTGCTTCCGGGACTCCTCGACTCTCTGCTCATCAGCTCAGGGACCAGCAAATGCGCAGGTGCCGGGGCTGGAGGCGCTTGGTGTGGGAAGGGCAGAAAGGAGGTCACCGTTGTGCCTTTGGGGTGGAGGTCAGGAGAGAGCAGCCCGGCCGTACTGAGGCTGGAAGGTCAGCTCAGGGGCTCTGGAGAAGGGCAGAAGCTGAGCTGGCCTCCATTTCCACGGAACCTCCCTGGCTGTGCTTGCTAAAGGCCAAGAGTGCAGGGAGGACTGTCAGGGACGCGCCGGGGACCTGGCTGAGTCCGCACCCGCTGGGATCGTGTCAGAAGCTGAGACCCTCAGTGCCCACCCAGACCCACCCGCCCAGCATCGCGTGCCACGGGGTCCCGGAAGGAGCGCGCTGTACAGGGACACTCCCGTGGCAGCCATGGGGCAGCGCGGGGCGTGACGGGGGAGAACTGAAGGTCCACCTTGGCTTCTGCCCCCAGCCCCGCATGAGTGGGGGCGCCACTGACAGCAGGAGGCAGGGGGGGTGCTGGTGCAGGACAGGCGGGGGAGCAGGGCCCCCCTCGCTGCGCCAGGATTCAGAGAGGACCAGAGAGGGCGAGGCCGCCGGTCTGAGAGCTGGAGGGAGCGCGGGAGCGGAGGGAGGCTGGCTGGCTGGGCCTGGCGCACGGCTGGAGAGAGCGGAAAGGCGGGGCGGGCTGTAGGAGTGCCGCTCTCCTCAGAGCGTCCGGTCTTCATCCAGTCTTCGACAGGCACCTCTGCCCGTTTCGGTTTGTTTACATCTCCAGACAGGTGACCGAGTAAATTTTACACATCTAAGATAAAAAGAAAACCAGCGTCAGTGGTTTGGAGACGGGAGATATGTATTTGTGGGTTTGAATTCAATTCAGTTCTCAATCTCTGCTTTCCTTCCGTTGTGCCCCATGGAGGGGTTATGTTCTGCGAGTGGGTGTGTGTGACAGAATATTCCTGCGCCTGCGCGAGGACCTGTCGCTCACCTTCTATGTGCTGCCTACTTCCCACCTCCTGAGGGGAGAGTGCACAGGGGTTACTGTCTCAGTGCAGCTGGTGATCTGGGCCAGATGGGGGCGGGGACCAGTCTGTGCAGAGGTCTCCCATCCCGAGGGAGGGAGGGCCAGCTGCTCCCTGAGGCTCCAGTGAGGTCGCCTGCTTAAAAAGTATTTTAATAACTTTTTACTCTAATATTGTAAGCACCACACCCAAGAACTGTTGTTACTATTCATCCACTGGTTGTTTCTCTGCCCAGCATTAAGAGACTGAGCTTTGCTCGGCAAACAGCCTTGTTTGGAAAGAAAACATTCGGGACAGGAGGCCCAGGCACCCTCCCTCCCTGTGTTCGTGTTCCTGCCGCAGCGTGGGCTCGGCAGGTAAAGCCTTCAAAGTAAACACATGTTGGTGCCCCAGAAAATACCAGGTTAAGCAGAGTAGCAGCAGCCAGACAGCACCACTGCGGGCCGGCGAGAACCGGCTGGCATCCTGCTGACTTCATCTGGCCACTGTGGCCCAGGGGGCGGGGCCTCTGTCACCTGTGTTGTCTGGTCCCCTTTTCTGGTGTGGCCCGGGTTGATGAGTCACTGCTGGCTCTCACCACTTCCTGGCCTGGTGATGGTGATTCACAGGCCCCTGAGCTCAACTCGAGGATGGCAATAAGAGGCTGGGGGAGCAGCAAGAGAGGTCCGGGGGTACAGGGAAGGGGGGACGGCTGACCCTACTGCAGACTTTCTGAGCCCACGGGCCCCCGGCCATAGAAGACACTCACAGCATGTAGTACGTTCTGAGCAGGTGACTCAGCTTCCTGAATGTGAACTTACAACACTGAATCTAGTGTCCGCACCACGTGTCTCTGTTACTCCGTGACCAGCGTGAGCCCGAGAGTGAGCATCCAGGCCTGGAAGCCACCCCGCCACTCACAGCCATCGGGGCAGTGATGGGAGCTTTCTGTGTCAATGGTGTCAAAACGAGGGAAAACAGAGTTTCTCTGTCATGTTACCCTTTCTTCAAAGCTGTGCTGAACTACGAATACTATGAAATTTTCTATTGACTCCTTTTTAACTTGTGCTCGCGGTTCAGGGGTATTAATTACATGTGCATCGTCAGGGAAGCATCACCGCCATTCTCCTCCAGAATGTTTGCATCTTCCACAGTGGAAGCTCTGTACGCCTGAAACAATAATGCCCCACTCTGGCCTCGACCCCCGGCCTCTGGCGTCCATTAGCCTGCTTTGTGTGCCTGTGAGTTAGACGACTTTAGGTGCTCGTGTGAGTGGAGTCATGTATCTGCTTGGCTTATTCCACTTAGTACATAGCCATGCATATCATAGCATGTGTCAAATCTTTCATTTTTAAGGCCAAAATACATCTTCTTATATGATCCAACGCATTTTGTTTATTCATTTTTTAACAAATAATGGAAATAAACTAAGCAATGAACGTTAGATCTCTAGTTTACCTACCGTCAGAGAACAGAAGGTTCTCGGCCAGGGGGGTTAAGAGGAAGGTTATGCTGAGCGGCTGGCCCCGCTCCGCACGCTCCTCACCACCGTGGGTCACGCCGAAGCTGCAGCCTTTGGGAGGCAGCTTCGCTGCTCACCGAGACGTGGGACGACTTCGAGCTGAGCGGTGCCCAGGTGTGGTCGAGGAGTGGTTGTTGCACTTGAGGTCAGATTCCCGTCACCTCAGGGAGACCGGGCAGCTGTCACTTCCGCCTGCTCTTCGGCCTCTCGGGCCCCTGTCTGCCCAGCACGGTCAGGAGGGACATGGAGCGCTGGCACCTCTTTCCTTTCACCTGCCTCCCTAGGGTGGAGCTGTACTCAGTGGATCAGGGGT
This sequence comes from Thryonomys swinderianus, assembly GCA_004025085.1. Taxonomy (NCBI): domain Eukaryota; kingdom Metazoa; phylum Chordata; class Mammalia; order Rodentia; family Thryonomyidae; genus Thryonomys; species Thryonomys swinderianus. Next base: position 6,381 of record PVIC010022964.1, on the reverse strand, counting down.
TCCTGAAATGGGATCTGGCCACCTGCAGTGGGGCGTCACCCAAGTACGAGACACTCCAGCCCCAGGGCAAGGGACGCGAATCTACTGTCCCCTGTTCTCCCTGCGTGCCATCCCTATCTCTTGCGTATGTGACCCCGATGCCAGCTAGGGCCTTCCTGACCCTGAAACTCCATTAGCTCAAGTGGCAGGTGGCAGCCTGGGGAGGTGCAGAGCTTTCTCCCAGGGGAGTCACTTCCCAGCTGCGTGGTGATGAGGGTGAGCTGTCGCCCAGGCGTGAGGTCCTACACACTTCCTCTGGGGCTGACGGATCCTTTCCCACCGGGCCACACTGACACTATATCACATTTACTCAGCGGGAAACCCAGTCTCTCTGGGGCAAGGCAACGTGCACTTGTGTAGAGCGCAGTAAAGATTTGCTGGGGTGGGCCAGAGGGTTAGCTCAGTGGTTCTGGGCACCTGCCTCGCAAGCACAAGGTCCTGAGTTCGATCCCTGGTGACCACATACAATGCTGGGTGTAGTGACTCACACCCACCAGCAATCAATACCACATACCACAGTGCCGGGTGTGGTGGCTCACGCCTATCATCCCAGCACTTGGGAGGCAGAGACAGGAGGATTGCTGAGTTCGAGGCTTGCCTGGGCTCCATAGTGAGCTCAGAGCCAGCCTGAACTACAGAGTGAGACCCTGTCTCAAAAAAAAAAAAAAAAGATTTGCTGGGGAGACAAAGACCAGGTATGTATTTCAGACAGGCCTGTCGTTTCACGTGGAATTCTAGATACAGTATGTGCAATAAATAAAATAACAAAAGCTGAAACTACAGGGGTGTTCACTACATTGTGCTAAGTACCTTATAATCATTGTCTGATTTGGTTGTGTTCATCACTCTGTGCATTAGACACACTATTATGTCTAACTTGTAACACAAGTGAGGATCAGTGAGGAGGAGAAACTTAGCTGAGTTTATACAGCTGGGAAATGGCAACATTAAAGAACTGAACTCAGGCGGTCCAGCCTCAGAGCCTGTAACCCCAGCTGCTCCTGCAGTCCCCTGGCCCCAACCTCCATGAGTTCCTTCTGTCTTTTCATTGTCTGTGGCCTGACGGAGCAGCGCCCCAGCCTTGCACTATCCTAGGAACATATTATCTTTGCTTCTCACTCTCAGTTCCTCATCTCCTTCCTTCTAAACAAGCATGAACTCCAATATTTTCTCCCTTTATCATTCAGGAAGTTCAAGTCTCTCCAGCTCCCTGCTTCCAACCTCCTCTTCTACCTCAGATTCCATCAAAGTTCTCAGCACAGCCAAAGGGCCTCACATGTAATAGCATCTGGGCACCTTTGATGTCAGGCGTATGGACTCATCCTCTGATACACACGTTTTCTGCTGTAGGGCAGGGCAGGACAGCTGTGTGGCATGTGGCTGCCGCACCCTACTCCCGTACCCACAGCCGACATCGCTAATTAAGGACAGCTCTTCTTTCTGCTGCACCCAGACATTACTAGAGAGTCCACAGAAAAGAGCACCAGAAAGCCACTACCAGCCGACCTGGTCTCTTGCATGACGCTAAGATGTCTTGCTTCCTTCCTTAATTTCTAGACTACAAGGAGAGGACCAGACCACCTTGAAGAGAGAAAGCAAACCCAATTTCAGTCATCAGAGGAAGCCAGACTCCATTAGATTCCATAGTTCGGGACTGATTCCCTTTTGCAACCTAGACAATTTGGTGTTGAAGGCCCTTGAGAATGAGAGGGAGAAGTTGACCTCAGGGATTGGTCATGGAGCTGAGCATAGAGGAACCATCAGTAATCAGAGTGAAGATAAACCAGATTTTCTTGTTTCCTGGGGCTGCCTATGTTCCCCCCACACTATCCTGGAGATTTGGTCATCGTGTTTCATATCCCTGACTGGTTCTGACTGGCTTGTGGGATTCTGATAGAGAAGTCATGAGTCCAAGCTTCATCTGAAGCCATTTGTGGGAGAACCACCCTCTGAGTCCATGTCACAGTGACAGCAGTGGCCCAGAAATGAGTCTTCCAGAGCAGAACCGTATTGCACCATCCTTATAGTTTCTGCCACACCTTAAAGAGGATCAAGAGACAGAACTCTGAATCTCATCAGAAGCCAAATCTCAGATACCACCCAATTGTTGGACTGTAGCCTCCCTGAGTCTGACCTTTAGTTACAGCTTGGAGATTTCCAGATGCCAGGAACCCCTTGCTGTGGAGGATGATATGGAGCTCTACTTCCTCAAGGAAGGAAGAGAATGAATGGACATGTTATAAGCACTTGCTGTGTTTGCAGTATACTAGATATATTTATGGCCAGTGTTGTAGTTTATATCTAGATGTTCCCCCAAAGCCTTATGCACTCATAGGGGGTCTTTTGGAAGGTGATTGAGCCATGGGGGTGCTATAGCTGACTTACTGTTATCAAGTGGGGTCTGATCATAAGGGCCAGATCACTGAGGGTGAAACCTGGAAGGTTCTAACTCCCTCCCTCCCCCCCCTTTCTCTCTGCTTCCTGACACCATGAGGAGAGCAGCTTGCTTCCTCCTAGGCCTTTTCACCATGCCACTCATCAAGCAAGGACTGAAAGTTGGGAAACACAAGACAAAAATAAACCTCGGCTCCTTTAAGTTGCAAGTGTCAGGTATTTATGTCAGCAAGGAAGAAAGTGACTGAACCAGTGTGTGACGGAGATTTAGCTCACTCCACTCCACAGAAGCAAAAGGCAGGTCTCGGAGAAACTGACGGGCTTGTTGAGTCCCACAGCCAGTGAGCAGCAGCAGAACTAGAATTCAGACCAATATCCTCAGACCTAGGACTGGGGAGACTGAAAATCCACGGAGCTCATCACCTGTGCTGCATTTCCTGTGCGAGGTGGGGGACAGGCAGCTCCCTGTCCTCAGCTCCTCTTCCCAGGTCTCTAGAGCCAGTGCCACTTCCCATCCAGCCAAGGCCCAGAAGTGGATGGCACTGAGGGGGCAGCTGCTTGCCGCCCTCCTGAGCTTCCCGATAGCCTGAGCCCCTTCACCTCTCAACACGGAGATAGCGCCTGCAGGAGGCTCAGTTCATGGAAACCTGATGACTTGTTTTTCTAAGGAACTGGCTTTCCAATACAATGGGGCATTAATATTCATCTAGAAGCACCTTTACTAGTATTAAACTCAGTGTGTATACGATCTAGCCCTGACAGATTCTAGATGCACAGTTGGGCTTTACTACTATTACCTCTTGATTTCTGGCTCATAATCTACAGATTTGAGGACAAACATATGTACACTTACTTATTGCCATCAAAACTATCATTGTCTCTTAGCCAAGCAGAAATACCTGATTGGATCGATTTAATAATCAACTATCTGACTAAGCGTTTTTATCCCTCTTCTTAGAAAGAACTTTTCTAATCAACCAAACTGTGAAATCAATTTCGACCAACCATAACTGCAAATTATGTCATTCTCAGATTATGAATCACAGCATAATTTCCAAGAATGAAGTGAGCCTCCCATCCCTTCCCTCTCATTACACGTATCACCCTAAGACCATCCATCCCGGGCCACCAGGCCCATCACATCCTGAGTCTCAAGGCTCTCACGTGCCTACCAGTGCGGTCCTATAGATTCCCTTCTGCAAATAAATGTGCCCAGAGAGCGAAGGAATAGGGTCAGAATTTGAATCTCATTCTGTCTGACATACAATCCGTGCTATTTCTGTTATCTCTTTCGGCTTCCAATATGGCCCCTTATTATTGCAAAGAGAGTCTCATTCTGTTGGTCTGTGGTGGGGCACGATACGCAGCATGGTTGCTCAGTGCACATCCGTCAATATCCACGTGGTGTAGAAAAGCCACAGAAGCCTTGCAGAAACCAGTCTAGTCCTGGCAGCACCTCGTCCAGCAGCCTGTGCCACAGGAAAGAGCCACAGCACGCAGCTCTGTCGTCCTCAGGAGGGCTTGAGGTGGTGGCCTCCAGTGTGCCACCTGAGTCCTGACTCTACCTCCCCTGTGGCCAAGCAGGCTCTGTCTGATTGCTGAGCCTGGGTTCGCTGGGCTCTGATGGCCGAGGCTGAGCCTGTACTTTTCCCTGTCTTCAGCTCCACTGGCTTGTGCCGGTTCAGTTCCTCCTGCTCTGGAGAGCTTTGTGCCTGCTAGCTGGGAACGTCTTGCTCAGCCCAAACCCCATCTGCCTGCCTTGAGCTTGGGGAAGCCCTGCCTGACCCCTCATGGTGGACTAGATTGCATCTCAGAACACATTAGATCTGGGTGTCGCCCCACATCTACACACACAGAATTTGGGGGAGAGGCCCAACTTCAGTGTCTGGTTTTGGTTTGATTTTTAATCATCCTCCAGTGTATTCTTTGCATACAAGCAGTGTTGAAAGCTGCTGATTCTAACTAATCCCCTCGATTGAAATGTCACTTCCTCTGGATGAGCTTCCCCAGCGCCCTTCCCAGTGCAGCCCCAGGCTAAACGCCATCGATCTTGCTTGTCTCATCATCAGTCCCCTCTAGGAAGCTGCCAACTCCATGGGCAAAGCAATGGTGTCCACCTGGCCGCCCCTGGGTGCTTAGAGCCTGGTTGTTTTGTTTCCTGACATATTATGGCCTGTGACTGAATAAAGGAATGATCAAATGAGGCAAGTCAGTCCTTACAGAATTCATAGCACAGGCATCAATGTGTATTTTATGATTTTCTTTGCTGTGATGTTAGATAAAGAAACACAGCTTGTGAAGCCATTGATGGCCTGTGGAGGCCTAGAACGGCAACATGGTTAGAACACAGTCCAGAAGCCAAAACAAGGTTAAACATAACATAAGTCCTTTATGTGAATTTCTCAAACATCACAAAAGAGACAATCCAGGGCTGGAGATTTAGCTCAGTGTTTCCAGCACCTGCCTCACAAGCTCAGGGTCCTGAGTTCAATCCCAGTAACCACATACAATGTTGGGCTTGGTGACTCACACCACCAGCCATCAATAGCACATAGCACAGCGCCGGGCGTGGTGGCTCACACCCGCAATCCCAGCACTCAGGAGGCAGAGGCAGGAGGATTGCTGAGTTCGAGGCTTGCCTGGGCTACATAGTGAGCTGAGGGCCAGCCTGAACTACAAAGCAAGACTCTATCTCAAAAAAAAAAAAAAAAAAAAAAAGAGACAATCCACCATCACACAACTCAGTGTTTCTTTTTTAGGTCTTCCATCTACTTTCCTTATTTATTTTTTATTAGTTTTTAAAGTTTTTGTTTGTTTTTTGAGACAGAGTCTCACTGTGCAGTGCAGACTGGCCTTGAACTCAAGGCCATCCTTGCTCCCCAGCCACTGAAGTGGGCATTACAGGCACACGCCACCGTGCTCAGCAACTGCACTTATTTCTCTAGGTTCTCTTGGCCCATGTCCGAGCCAGCGCCTGCCAAGTTCCCAGCCCGGGTCCGTGGGCCCAGCGCCTGGCCCTCCCACGCCTCCCAGACCACGGAACAATGAGAGCAAAGCACTGCCTTCCTAGGAGAGGACGGGCGAGAGGGAAGCAGGAATCAGAGCCCCAGAGCAGAAAGGGAAATGTTTGGAAAGTACAAAAGAACATTTTTTGTGTCATCACGTAAGACCTGCATCTCTTCTGAAATGTTATTTCTGCCTCAATTGCCTAACAAAGTAACCTTGGTTTTCAGCACCCAGTGATTCAAGGTGTGTCTCAAGCATGATAATGACCTCGTACCATCTCAGTCCGAGTGACCCCTCTTCCTCACTCAGGCCTTTGACTCATTGCTGTTTTGAAGTTGGAGACATGGACGCTGAGTCACCTGGCCCTGGTGACCAAACCGTAGCTGCTGAGAATCCAGGCCCTTTCCCATCACCCCTGAGTGGAAAACAGGCTCCTGAGGAGGCAGAGCACGTGACTGGGAGCAGAGTCCTGTGTCCTTCTGAGGCCCGGCTCTCTCCACACCACAGGCCTGTGGGAGACAGCTAGGAAACCCCAGATTCTTATCTACTGTCCATCCTCTTGGGATGCCAGTAAAATGGAGGACAAGCAGATGAGTGGGCAGATGGACAATGGACAGATGACTGGCACGCACAGAAATCAGAGAGATAGAAGATTATAGCACGTGCACCTGCTACAAAAGAGCCAACATTAATATCCATCAAAGTTTGCCCCAGAGGCAGAAGCTGGACTGGCCTTGCTGTAGGAAGTGTTCTTTAGATGCAAGCTGGCTGCCCTGTCCACACCAGGTGGCCATGGTGTGTCAGCCATGACACTTATCATTCCCTTGGTCTCAGAAACTCCAACTCACTGGGGGTTTTTATTCCTAAGTCCCAGGTGAGCTTTCCTCTTCTTTCCTTCCTTCCTTCCTTCCTTCCTTCCTTCCTTCCTTCCTTCCTTCCTTC
>PVIC010022963.1:0-27208 GCA_004025085.1 Thryonomys swinderianus | reverse complement strand
TCAGGGTGCTACTCCCTGCCTGGCAAGTGCAAGGTTCTGAGTTTGATCCCTGATACTTGGTGGAGAGGGGGTGCTTAATATCCTCTGTATTTACCATTTGTTCAGTAAGAACCCTTTATGTAGCTATAATTTTTTTTTTTGAAGTTTTGAGACAGGGTCTCACTACATAGTTTGGGCTGGTCTTCAACTCACTGAAGCCGAGGATGGCCTCAAACTCAGTGATGGTGCTGGACTACAGGCATGTGCCACCACACTTAGCAATCTCTACAATCATTATCAGTAATTACCAATTATCCATTGACCAGTAAGACATACTACTGACTGATCCGCAGGTGGCAGCTGGGGGTGGGGTGGGACGGTAAACACCTGTGATCCCAGGTAAATTACCCTGAGAGCCCAAGGCAGGAGGACTACTTGAACCCACGATCTCTGGTCCAGCCGGAGACTCCATTTCACAAACAGTGAAACAAACAAAAAAAGTAATAGGTAGAATCAATGGGCAATGATACTGAATAAAAAGTGCATGTTATGAATCAGCGTCAAAACTGCGGGACGCACATTTGTAAGTTGACCAGCCTGAGCAACTTCGTGAGACCCTGTCTCAAAAAATAAAGACTGAGCCGGGCGTGGTGGCTCACGCCTGTAATCCCAGCACTCAGGAGGCAGAGACAGGAGGATTGCTGAGTTCGAAGCTTGCCTGGGCTACATAGTGAGCTCAGAGCCAGTTTGAACTACAAAGCGAGACCCTGTCTCAAGAAAAAAATAAAAAAATAATAAAGACTGAGAGCATAGCCTAGTGCTTAAGCTCAATCGCCAGTACCAAAGTAAAATAAAAACAAAAAAGCGAACAGTTCCGGAAGCACACCGGCTGCCTGGCCCCGGGTTCGGGACGTCAGGGCTTCCCAGCTGCCAAAAGGGCAAGACACTTACTGGCTGCATTTCTGTGAATACTGAAGACAGGCTGTTCCAAATATCCTCCAGATCCATCCTCACCCGCCTCCAGAAAGCCAGCGCCGGGCTGGGGCTGGGCAGGTAGGAGCTGGGCGGGGGCGAGCTGGGCCTGCGCCTCAGGTGGAGCGGGGGTAAGTGGGTGGTGGTGGTGGCCGCCGGGGAGCTACAGCCCCCCTCGGGGCAGGAGCTCGAGTCCAGGGGACACTCTTCCTGGCGCCGGTCGCAGCGGCACTGTTCGTAGGTGCAGGGCCGGTGCTCTATGCGCAGCTTGCTCAGCGCCCCGACGCGAAGGCGGCCGGAAAGGCCGTGCAGCTTCCCGGCCCTGCTCCGGCTCATGGTGCCCGACTTGCAGTGGCAGTGCCACGGGCCCCAGGGCATCAGCACCAGCCGCAGGTCCTCGGGCGCCGGCATGGCCGTGTGCGAGCGCCGCGGCCACGCGCTGGGGGTGGAGCCGGCCGTGGACCAGCGGCCCAGCGTCTCGGAGCTCGGCACGTCGTCGTCGTTGGCCGCGGTGGAGCGCGAGCCGGAGGGCGGCAGGCTGATGGTCAGCCGGATCTCCCGCTGCGGCGTGTGGGCGAGGACCCGCCCCGGCCTGGTCCTGCCCCCGCCCCCGCCGGCGGTCGTCGGCCTGTCCGAGCCTTTCTTCCGGGCGTCGATCACCACGCCCTCCTCCAGCGTGCCGTCCTCCTCGTCGCTCGCCGTGGACGACCTGAAGCCGGTCACCGTGGCCAGCAGCTCGGCGGTGGCCGGGGCCGCCTGCCTGTCGGCGGTGGCCAGCACGTCGTTCTCGTCTTCCTCCATCACCCGCGTCCTGGGAGGCAGCCGCGTACGCGCCGCGCTGCTGCGGCTGCGGGCCGGGCCCCCGAGGCGCAGGCTCACGCCGCGCGGCTCGGCTGTGGTCGTGTGGCCTGGGCGCCCCGCCGCCGCGGACCCCAGGCTCAGCAGCAGGGCCCAGAGCAGCGTGCGGGTGGCGGGGCCCATGGGGCCGGTGCCCGCTGCCGCTCCTCGGCCTCCCTCTGTCCGCTCCCGGCTCGCAGAGTCGTTGGAGCCGGCGCGCGCCCGCCCGCCGTGCGCCTCCCGCAGCCCCGAGCCCAGCCGAGCCGCCGAACCCGGGCCCATTGTGATGCGGGCCGGGGAAGAGCCGCCGCCGCCGCCGGGCGCACACAGGCTTCAGTCTCTCCTCGCAGTTTATTCATCGCTAAGGTACAGCGCGGGCCAGGGCCCCGGCTTCCCGAGCCCGGCTTCTCCGCTCACGGGCGCAGAGCGCCTTCGCAGGAAAACGGGGCGGGCAGGCCTTCCCGACGGGCGAGCCGTCTCCGGCTCCAGGCCTTTCCCGCCGCGCCCCTCCTGCCGGGACACCCGCGGCGGGAAGAAGCGCAGCCCCGGAGCTCCAGCCCCCCACCTCCCGCCCGCACCCCAGCGCTCAGCCTCCCCAAACTTCAGACGCCGACGCGGAGCGAGGCTTCCCACTGGGAGGTGGAGCTGGGCTTGAGAAGTCGTCCGTTGTCCGTTAAGCAGCTCGCTCGCTCGGGGATCAGGATGCGCAGGGATGGATGTCTGTCGGTGTTAAGGGCCTCCGTCCTTCCTGTGCTAGTTCCCTCCCGAGCCCCGGAGGCCCCGGTCCACCCTGCAGGGAGGGCCGAATGAGTCGTTTGGGGCAGGACAGGTGAGCTGGGTGAACTACAGGATTAGTTGCTCCACTCGAATTGGGGCTCCTTTGCTCCATAACACCCTCTCCCCTCTGGGTCTGGCCTAGCGATGGCCCACAGCCCCTTCTGAGCCACTAGGGCGACTCTGCGTCCCCTGGAACCTCTGTGCTGTGGTTATGCCTTGGCCTCTGCGCTAGTGTGCGCAGCACTGTTTTCATTTTCCCTGTGCCTTGTGGTTCCAGGTTCACGCACTTTTCAGACTGAAGGATCAGAAAACAGGATCTCCCCCTGGCACCTGTACCTCCCCATGGCCTCCCACCCCCCGCATCCTTAGTGCAAACTCACTGTCTGACCGCTTCGGGGATGTGCAGTTGATCTAGGGAGATGAGCTGGCCTAACTCCCCCAGGCTGTCCAGAAAACGGATCTTCCGGGTGAACTTGGAACTGGAAAGAAAGAATATACCAAATAGCTTCATACTAGGAGGTGGTTCCTGGGGACATTTACAGAGGGAAATGTAGCAATAGAAAGTCAGGGTGGGACCAGGGATTTAGCTCAGTGGTTCCAGCCTCAGCCTGGCTGGCAAGCACAAGGTCCCAGGTATGATCCCCAGTAACCACACACCACAATGTCAGTATGGTGACTCAAGCCTGTAATCCCAGCACTCAGGAGGCAGAGGCAGGAGGACTGCTGTGAGTTTGAGGCTAGCCTGGGCTACACAGTGAGTTCAGGGCCAGGCTGAACTACAAAAAGAGACCCTGTCTCAAAAAAAAGTCAGGATGGGGCCAGATTTTTTCTTCTCCAGTACAGCTGAATCCCCGACTCCTGCACTGAGTTACATTCCCAGACCTTTTTAAAAAAGAAAAAATTTTTTTTTGAGTAGAAAAAGTTTATTGAGAAAGCAAGCTTCTAAGCTTCTGCCTGAGACAATAGGGGGACATGAAAGTGGGTGACCCCTGAAGTTTTTTTTTTTAGTTGCCCAGGCTGAGATTGAATTTGAGATCCTCCTGCCTCAGCCTCCTAGGAGTACTGGAATTAGAAATGTGGGCTACCCAATGAAAAGTATTTTTTAGAACCTGGGATTGAATTCAGAACCTTGTGCTTGCCAGGCAGGCATAGTGCCAATGAGCTAAATCCCCAGCCCTACCTAGCTGAAATATATAGTTTATATATAACATACATATATTTTATCTCTTTTTTTTTTTTTTTTGAGACAGGGTCTCGCTTTGTAGTTCAGGCTGGCTCTGTGCTCACTATGTAGCCCAGGCAAGCCTCGAACTCAGCAATCCTCCTGCCTCTGCCTCCCAAGTGCCGGGATTACAGATGTGAGCCACCACGCCCAGCACTGTGGTATGTGGTATTGATGGCTGGTGTGCGTGAGTCTCCACGCTCAGCATTGTATGTGGTTACTGGGGATCAGGACCTTGCGCTTGTGAGGCAGGTGCCAGAACCACTGAGCTACGTCTCCGGTCCTGTATAAAAATCTTGATCTTGATTTTTTTCTTTTTCTTTTTTTTTGAGACAGGGTCATGCTATCTACAGATTAACTGACCTACCTGTTTAATGACAGTTTGGACTTGTGACTTGCCACTTACATTTGTGGCTGTCTTTTTTGGGGTATAGTTCTATACATCATAGTTAGAGAGCCTCAATCTTTTTTATTTCTGTTTCATTTTGAAACAGGGCCTCGCTACGTAGTTCAGGCTGGTTCTAAACTCACTACAGAGTCTAGCCTAGGCTCAAATTTGCAGTAATCCTCCTGTTTCAGCCACCCAAATTCTGGGATGACAGGTATGCACTACCACACCTGGTATTCAATGTCTTTTCTCTTTTTTTGTATAGTACAGTTTGTACGGTACTGTAACTTTTGCTGGTTGTATTGTACAGTATAGTATTGTAGTTTTGTTATTACCTGCTCTAGTACTGCATGTGAAAGTTATGGAAATAAAAACAAAGTCATCAAGTTAGTGTTTTCTTTAATCATTTCTGAGTATCATAATATACATACTATAAGATTCCTCATTTAGTGACCAGTTCATTCCTCACTAAATGAATGTTTGGCTTTGAACTTGTGGGGATCCTCCTGCCTCAGCATAGTGAGGATATAGACTCAGGGATGTGCCATCATGACTAGCTTAATCATTACTTTGAAAATGAAGAAAAGGAGCTGAGTGTGGTGATGCACACTTGTAATCTCAGCACGGGGAAGTGGAGGAGAAGGATAACCTGGGCTCCCAGAGTGATTTCAATGCTAGCCTAGAGTACAAAGCAACAATGCTCAAAGAAGGAAAGAGAGAGAAAGAAAAAGTCTTTGTTTCAAGAACCAATACCTGATGAACGGCCGAAGGAGTGCCAGAAATGCCTTCACATACCACGTAGCATGGACAACCAACAGGGCCCGCAGGTTTTTCCGGAGCCTGAAGAACACATGAGATCATCCCATGGCTGAGGCTGCCTTCTGCCTGCAGATCTGGGAGCTGCTGTCTGTTCTGCTAGATTTCTTCATAGTTACTGGATCTAACCCCTTGCCCTTGAGAAACTGGACATGGCTCTGCCCATCTGAGCTCACCTGCCGTGCTTTTTTTCTTTTGAGACAGGGTCTCGCGCTGTAGTTCAGGCTGGCCCTGAGCTCACTGTGTAAATCAGGCAAGCCTTGAACTCACAGCAATCTTCCTGCCTCAGCCTCCCAAATGCTGGGATGGGATTACAGGTGTTCCCATTTCACCCAGCCTTCTAGTTGGACTTTTCTACCCCATTTCCTCCCTACCCTACCCCACATAAGTTCCTTTTCCACACTTTTCCTCCCTGACGTGAGGGAGAAAAAATACATGCATAAAGAGTAAGGAAGAAGAGAGGAAAATGAAAACGTGCACAATGAAGAGAGAGTGAGACTGGCAGAAGGGCAGGCATGCTCTGTGCCAGCAGCGCAGCAGGTGGATGTGCCTGCTTTCCGAATAGCAGTCACTGCTGTGAACTCGGACTAATCCAAATAAAAACTAGAACAAATGAAACCGTGATTTCACCAACTCCAAGAGACAGGAGCAGCTTGGAAGGGGAGGAGAGGGAAAGGGAAAAGGTGAAGGGCTAACCGGAAGAGGAAAGAATGGGAAGACGGAGCACGAAGGGGCAGAGTCAGGGCCCGCTCGGCCCAGGCCTCACCGCCGGTCCAGGGTGCGGTAACACTGGCGGATCCAGCTCAGAGGCGGCACCTGGGCCCTGCTGGTGCCTCCACTCAGGTGAACAAGCAGGTAATTTTCAGCCACCAGCACCTCCAGAGTCCCCACCAGATACCTGCGGTGGGAAGGATGTGACCGCGGGAGGGTGTGTGGGCCCAGGGAGCCCAAGGGATGGGACACCGGTCCCCCAGGAGCCCCTCCTGCAGCCTGGCCAGCTACCCCTCACCTAAACAAGTGTTCCATGACGTAGGTGTAGTTGGGAATGCTGCTCCGGGGTAAGTAACAGGAAGCGAAGAGGATGACAGCATTGAGGCCATCACCATGGTAACCTGGGGAGAATAAGGGAAAAATTCAGGCCGCAAACGTGGACTGACAGCACATTGATCAGGCTGAGGGACACTGAGTGTCTCCGGAGAGGACGGGAAGGGCGTGGAGCCTCCAGCTTAGGCGCTGCTCTTACCCGCCTCCCCGCTCTTACCTCCGTGAGACAGGACTTTCCTATAGGGCTCGATGGCCGTCATGTCCACGCGGTGCTCTCGCTGTCCCGTTCGGAACACCCTCCAGCGATGGCCGTTTTCTCCGGCCACGTCCCACACACAGCCCGGGCCCAGCCTCTGTGCAGCCTCGCTGGCCCCCGGGCCGTCTGCCCGGGGCAGGTCGTCTGCAGCACAGCCAGGTCAGCCTCGCTGTCCAGATCCTGCTGCCTCAGCTTACTCCGAGCCCTCACTCCCCACTGTTCCTGCCTCTTCAGCCAGTTTATCCAATTAACCAACCTTTTCTTTTCTGGTACATAGGGGATCAAACTCAGGACCTCGTACTTGCCAGGCAGACACGGCCCGTGAAGCTACATCCCTGGCCCTTTCTCTATTTTCTTTGTTTCGTTTTTCGTTTGTTTGTTTTTTTTGAGACAGGGTCTCACTGTGTAGTTCAGGCTGGCCCTGAGCTCACTAAATAGCCCAGGCAAGCCTGGAACTCAGCAATCCTCCTGCCTCTGCCTCCCAAGTGCTGGGATGACAGGCGTGAGCCACCACGCCCGGCACTGTGGTATGTGGTATTGATTGCTGGTGGGTGTGAGTCACCACGCCCAGCATTGCATGTGGTTACTGGAGATCGAACTCAGGACCTTGCGCTTGCGAGGCAGGCACCGGAACCGCTGAGCTAACCCTCCGGCCCTCTCTATTTTCTTTCTTTACTTTTTTTTCTTTTTATCTTTCTTTCTTTCTCTCTCTCCCTCTTTCTTTCTTGTTTTTTTTTTTTTTTTTAAGTGTTTTTGAGACAGGGTCTCGCTTTGTAGTTCAGGCTGGTCTTGAGCTGGTGAGGTAGGAAAAGTGCCACTCAACTACAGACACTCCCAGCCCCAAAACTGGCCTAACACAGACTCCTCTCCTAACTCCAGATGCAAATCCCTAAATGCCTAGACCTCTCTCCATTTTCCACCTGCCTGTCAGAGGTCACACAAAACTCAAAATCACTTTCTTCTTCCTTTTCCCCTCAACTTCCTGTCTCGGTGAACTGCTCATCCATCAAGATCCAGAAACTGTCAGCGAGACCCCTTTTCTCCCTCAGCTCTCAAACCACGGGGTTACAGAGCCTCTTCCTCCGTCCACTACCACCTCCCAGCACTGGCAGCCTCGCTCGGGGACCCTCACAGCGCCTAAGTCCTGGCCCCCATTCTCCTCACCTCCCTCTGGTTTTCCTCCGGCCCAGCTTCACCTCTCCTAGAGCAACCTTTCTTCTCCACAACCTTTTTTACTCAAACAATAATGTACTGTACCCCATTTGTTAATGATTTTTCCATAACAAAGAAAAATAGAGGCATGGGGCTGGGGTATAGCTCAGTGGTAGGTCACCTGCCTAACACTCCTGAGGCCTTGGGCTGATCTGTGTGGGGTGGGAAGGAGCTGCATAATATTTGCCTCCTATTGTAAGACAGAACTATAATAGTATTCATGCATTAGTAATCAAATTCAGATTGCTTTTTGGTGTTCTTTTGAGGCAGGGTCTTGCTATATAGCCCAGGCTGGCCTCAAACTCATGCAATCTTCACGTCTTAGCCTCCCAAATGCTGGGGTTTACAGGTGTGACCCATCACGCCCAGCTGTTTTCAATCTTTACAGCATTATTAAATTTTATCACATGGTTAAAACTTTTCCATGACACCCCCCCACCCACAATGCAAAATCTGCTCAGCACAGCAGCACGGCCTGCATGCCTTGACACCGGGCCACCCAGCCAGCCCTGCCGTGTGGCTGCTTCCCATCCCCCCCCCCCAGCCTGTCTGACGTGAACAGCTGTGCTCTGCACTCGGGAGTGCCCCTTGCCACACCACAGCTGGGCTGCTGCCTCACCCGCATGCCCTCCGCAACCACCTGAGAAACAGTGTCACTGAAACCCTGTCACCTCAGCCAGAGTCACCTCCTCCGCGAGGTCATCCCAGCTCCTTTGGGGCGGAGTGGTCCTCCTTCCTAGCACCACATCCCAGTGTGAATCCTATCCTTTGACTGCAACAACCATCTATTTACATACATACATGCACATCATTTTTTTTTCTTTTTGATTCAGGGTCTTACTATGTGTTCTGGACTTTTTTTCTTTTGAGACACGGTCTCGCTTTGTAGTTCAGGCTGGACCTGAGCTCACTATGTAGCCCAGGCAGGCCTCGAACTCAGCAATCCTCCTGCCTCTGCCTCCTGAGTACTGGGATGACAGGCATGAGCCACCAAGCCCACCATTTGTGGTATGTGTTACTGATTACTGGTGGGTATGAGCCACCATGCCCAGTATTGCTGTATGTAGCTACTGGGGATCCAACCAGGGACCTTGTGCTTGCTCGGCAGGCGCTGGAACCACTGAACTAAATAAATTTCCAGCCCTCCAGATTTTTTTTTTTGAAACAAGGTCTTACCATGTAGTCCCGGCTGGCCTCAAACCTACAGCGATCCTCTTGCCTCAGCCTGCTGAGCACTGGGATTACAGATATATGCCATCATGGCTGGCTCAGGCCGGCCTTAAATTCACTCTGCAGCCCAGCGTGGCTTCATATGCACTGAAATCTCAGCTCAGCCTTCTGAGTGCTGGATGACAGGTGTGTGCCACAGTGCCTGGCCCTGTGTGTGTTTAGGCCTGATCAGTGCACAGAGGCTTTTCTGAGGTAAGGCCTGTCCCTTTCACCTCTGTTCCAGCTTAGTGACAGCCTGTAAGGGGTAACTGAATAGCTCTCCTTAACACACAAGGGAACCCCCGTGGCGTCACTCACACTGGCCTGTAAACTCCAGCTTTCCCTCCTGAAGAGATTCATTTTGCTGGTGTTCCCTTAGTCCCTACCTTATGAGGTCTTCTAGTACTAGTCCCTTTAGATCTATACAGAGCTTCTTTTCAGTGGCTCAACTTTTGCTTTTAAATATAGGCTGGGTATGGGGCCAGAGATTTGGCTCAGTGGTTCCAGTGCCTGCCTCGCAAGTGCAAGGTCCCTGGTTCAATCCCCGGTAACAGCATATGACAATACTGGGCGTGGTATGCCCACTGGCAATCAGTACCTCATACCACAGATGCCGAGCTTGGTGGCTCAAGCCTGTCATCCCAGCGCTCGGGAGGCAGAGGCAGGAGGATTGCTGAGTCCAAGGCTTGCCTGGGCTACATAGTGAGTTCAGGGCCAGCCTGAACTACAAAGCGAGAGCCTGTCTCAAAAAAAAAAATATATATATATAGGCTGGGTGGGCCAGGTGGGCTGGGCATAGTGGAGCACACCTATAGTCACAGCACTGGGAGGCTGAGGCAGGAGGCAACCTGGACTCCATAGGGAGATAGACAGATCAATGACAACCTCTAATTCAGATAAATGACAGATAGGTGATAGATGACAGATGGGTGATAGATGGAGTAAATAAGGCCAGGCAGGCCTGACGGGAGTCACAGGCAGTGTTTTCTGGCTTTGGTGGAGCTGAGCCTCCCTCCTGGCTGGGCCCGGCCCGGCCCGCCCCACCCCCACTTCTCCCAGCTCCCTCCTGGGCTTGTCTCCCACCTTCCCATTCAAACTCATGCCCGCTGTCCAGCTGCTCCGATTCCGAAGGCGTCTCCAATTCGTCCACATCCAGGTCGGAGCTGCCTTCGGAAGAGGAAGCTGCGGAGTCGGGGGAAGGTGCCCCCTCCTCTCCAGACCCCTCCAGCAGGCTCGGCTTCAGCTCGGGGGCAGACAGGCGCTTCCTCATGGGGCGCTGGCCACACAGGGCTAGAGTGCTGGGGGTGGCTGGCGGGTCAAGGGAAAGCACAGAACAAGGCGTGAGCTGAGGATGGCGGCACGGGGTGGGCTCTGAAGACACGAGTGATACGCCCGGGGGGAAAGGCGGGAAATGGAGCCGCAGCGGGGGAAATGGCCCTTCAGGGGGGCTAGAATCAAGAGTTTGAGGTGGGGCATCCGCTTCATTCACCTGCCTGTGAGGCTCTGGCGGCGTCTTCAGGCTCTTCCGAAGGGCCGGCCTCCTCAGGAAGCAACCTGCAGGGAGACCAGAGGAGCAAAGCTTCCTCTCCCCGCCACAAGGCCAGCACGTCTCCGTTCCCAGCCCCTTCCTTCAAGCCTCACTGCGCCCTGTGTGCCTTCCTTCCTCCCCCGGGGCCGCCCTTCCTCACCCAGGAAACTCTTCGTCTTGCCACTCTTCCTTCAGCTCTAGCTCCCCGAGTCCCAGGGCCGCTCCTGGCTCTGCCTCTTCCGGATGCTCCCTGACCCCGAGTCCCCAGGAGAAAAGATTACCGTGGAATGGAGGATGGTTACAGGGAGCACTGGGGAGGCTGAGGCAGGAGGTTATGAGTTTAAGGCCAGCCTGGTCTATGGGATGAGACCTCTCAGAAAACAAAACAAGAACTTGGGGCCAGAGATTTGGCTCACTGATTCCGGTGCCTGTCTAGCAAGCACAAGGTCCCTCGTTCGATCCCCAGGAACCACATACAACAATACAGGTGTGGTGTCTCACACCTGTCATCCCAGCACTCGGGAGGCAGAGGCAGGCGGATTGCTGAGTTCCAGGCTTGCCTGGGCTACACAGTGAGACCTTGTCTCAAAAACAACAAAACAAAACAAAAGAACCCCAACAACTTGGATTTCTTGTTTCCTACACAGTGTTCCTCTACCCACACCAGGGTTTAGGGCGGAGTAAAGATGAAACGTAGAGCGAATCACACTTTCCCGTGTGGCTGTGGCTCCACCCAGGGCACTGGCTGGAACCCAGACCTGCCAGTCCATCCCCGGCATCAGGAAGAGGCCTTTCCGGACGGCTGGGAGTGGCTGCGTGTGTGTGGGGGGCAGGGAGAGACTTGTGGACAGCAGAACTTGGACCTAAATTCATTTCTGGGCCACTTATTTGGAAGGCGGCAGACAGGAAAAAACAGGCAGATTTGTCAGATACAAAACATAGAAGCTCTCCTTTAAAAATAAAAATCAGAATTATCCTGGAAGTCCAAGTTGCCTGATGGCAAACCCCACTGACATTTCCTACGGGGAGGCACCCCAGCCCTTCTCTGCGTATCAACTCTTCTTTCAGTATCCTCTCCTCAAAGCAGCCCTGGCAGAGCGCTGGGCAGGGGCCGGACAGTGGGAAATGCCCCGCTCCGCTCCCCACTCCCAGGGAGGTGATGCCGCGCGCACTTACTCCTGGGCTGAAGTCTTCCGTCCCGCCTCGTGTCTGGTTCCCATCTCCCCAGGTCTTCCTGCCTTTCTCGCACACTTGGTTTTCGGGGAGCTAGACGTCTCAGGACCCAGCCCCTGCGGACCCTTCTCTGTCCCAGCCGTTGTCGCGCTGGCCTCCATGGAAGAGAGGGAGGTGTGGAAGGGAGGCAGCCTCATCTTCAAACAGGTTCTGCCACCTCCCCTGGTCTGCGGGAGGGAGAGCCTGCCTCCTGTGGGGCGGGCTCGGCTCCACCATTTTGCATAGGGTGACCGGGCTGGGGCGAGTCCGGGGATGAATTCCAGCCCCCTCGCTAGAGGCCTGGTAACTTTCTTGAAGCTGCGAAGAGGTGGTGGTGGGGAGCACAAGAATAGAAGACTACCTTGGGCCTACTTTTCATTTTTCTTTTTTTTTGAAAGGGCCGAGCTCTGTATTTCTGACAAGATCAGGCGTGTTCAGGGTGGTATGGCTGTCGACTGTGTAGTTCAGTTTATCCTGGAGCTCATTATGTAGACTGGGGTCTACTTTTCAAGTACTGCAAAACAAAACTCGGAAGATAGAAGTATGCTGCAAGGAAGACTCCTGGAGCTGGAGATTTAGCTCAGGGGGTACCGTGCCTACCCTGCAAACACAAGGGCCCAAGTTCGATCCCTAGCCATGCAAAAAACCTTAAGGAGTAGAGACAGAATTTCATGTGAAGGCCCTAGGTTCATTCCTCAGTAACGCTCCATGGGCAGCCGGATAGGTGGGGTGGTGGCACATGCACACACAGAGGCTGAGGTGGGGACAGCAAGTTCAAGCCTAGCCTGGGCCGCTTGGTGACCCAATGAGACCCTGTCTCAAGATGAAAAAAAAAATAATAAAAGAGGTTGATAAAGCTCACTGAAAAGGGCCTGGCTTCAGCACCTGCCTCACCCCCCAAAATGTGGGGTAGAAGAAAATTAGGAAAAAGACAGAAGAAAAACCTGTGGGAGCAATGCTGGGCATGGTGGCTCATGTCTATAATGCCAGCACTCAGGGGGCAGAGGCAGGAGGATTGCTGTGAGTTCAAGGCTTGCCTGGACTACATAGTGAGCTCAGGGCCAGCCTGGACTACAAAGTGAGACCCTGTCTCAAAAAAAAAAAAAAAAACCTGTTGGAAGCAGAAACAATTACCTAAGGTAAAGGCCTGTTATAGTTGTAAAAGGAAACAATAAGAGTCCAAACAGGAAAAAGTATTTAATACTTTAACAAAATGCAAAATAAAGTACCCAAGTTACAAAACATAAGTTCCTTTGGTTCAGTGATCACACCACTATTTTTATCTCTCGAATGGCTACAGACATCATAGGTTACAGTGAACGCGCTGTCCCCTTCACCCCGGGAGCGGTCATGGAGAAACCACTGCACTCCTCACTGTTCAGTGAAACTGTTGGCAAATAATTAGGGCAAGAAAAGGGGAGCAGGCTGGTCTGAAGGACGGAGGGAGACTACACATGCAGAACGAGGCAGGGTGCCCTCAGCTGGGTCGCTGGTACAAACCATAGCCCTCTACATGCTATACAAGACTAACCCCCTTGGCGCAACCACACGAAACACGGACGACCCAGCGACGCCAGCATTCCCAGAAAACAAAAGAAGAATGCAGAGCAACGGAAGGCAGGAAGACACAGCGAGAGGCAGAGCACAGCCTAGCAGGGACGGCTATCCAAACCCTGCGCCATAGCCAGGGACCGGGAGACCCAGAGACGCAGCGTCTGCCCAGAAGACACACCGCTTGCGGTCACCGGTACAAGAACTCGCGTTTCCTTTTAACATGGCCAAACAGAAGGAAATGGACAAGAAACTCGGAGACCTGTGAGGACAGCAGGGTGGACTCGGATTCTGGCTTTAGGAAGAGTACCTACGAGGCCTCAGCCCTTCCTGGTGGCTCCGCAACTCTTGAGAACCAGGAGTCTCAGGGTCTCCCCGGGTTCCTGTGGCTTTGGCACAGAGGAACCCCAGGAAACAGAGAGCGAGGCCATCTGATAGGACAGAAGGTTGTGGCCTTCGGTCTGTTCCCAAACAGGACCTGAAATAACCAGGAAAAGCTGCGGACAGAAATGCAGCAGGAAGACAAGCTGGAGACCTGGAAGTGTGCTGAAGGCTGGCACTGGAGCAAGTTTCTAAAGCGTACCCTCTTTCTATCCCGCCTTAAGTAAGTATGCAATAAATACTTAAATAAGTACATGAAGAAATGAAGTTCAAGAGACCATCGGTGATGTCTGGCTCCATGACGGATACTGAGAACCCAAGACCCGTACCAAGGGCACTTGGGGGTTACATGCTTTTCTCCCACTCTGCTGGGACACTGGGTGTCTTGCATTGTAGTGTGTCCCTGACAGATGAAATGGGAAAGTCAGTGCAGATTTAAATAATAAAATTAAATAACAACTGTCTGATTGGTAGAGACTGGAGGGAAAAGGCAGAAAGCCATTCCTACAGCAGCTGCTTTCTTTCCCATCTTTCACCTCCCAGTTTCACAAGGACAGTACTGGACACCAATAGCTGAAATCTCCCAACATGCACCGGAGCTGGTCAAGCCGCCTCCCCACGCCCGTCCCCTCCCCAGAGTCACTTCTTTGACGAGGCGGCCGTGGAGGACTGGGACAGTGAGATCTGACTGCACTTCTCAAAGACCGCCTCGGCAGAGAGCTTGGGCAGGCCCTGGTCCAGAGGGCACTCGTCCACCAAGCTGTTCATGGGTGTGGGGGGCAGCGGGGGATCATCCTCATCTTGACTCAGTCCAGGAGTCAGTGTGCTACCTGCCCCGTCCAACCCCTTGTCCACCTGCTCTGCCAACGCTCCCGTGGCCTCAGGCTGCCCTGCGGGAATCTTCATGGAGTCGGAAGTGGCTGACAGGGCTTCCTGGAGCAAAGGCAGGAGCTTCTTCCGGGAGACCTGGGTGTTGCCTTGCAGATAGGCTTGGAGGTCGGGGTGCGTGGTTGGGAGAGGGGTCAGCTTCAGCATCGGGGAGTGGGAGCGTTCCAGGGCACCACAGATCTGCACAGGCGGCAAGAACAGGGACGGGTGGGTCGCTCCGTGTGGTAAAAAGCCCGGGTGTCTAAGTGAGAAGCCACCAACAGAGGAAGGACTTCTTACTTAAGTCGTTTAAATGGCAATTTAGGCCCAGGGACAGAGCACAGTGGTGCCGTTCCTACTTGGCAAGTTCAATTCCCGGTACTACCAAAAAGAAATATCAAAATAAACTTTAATTTTAGCTTGTAACAAAAGGAGTATCTCTAATATACAGTGCTTCAGAACACTCCCGAGTGGCGCCACTGAGCTACAGCCCTGCCCCACTTTTTTGTTTTTTATTTTGAGACGGGGTCTTGGTAAATTACCTAGGCTGGGTGCAAACCTGCAATCTCCTGCCTCAGCCTCCCAGAGTGCTGGGATTAGAGGCGTGGATCACCATTCCTGGCAAGCAACAGAACATTTTAGATCTTATTCCTTTTTTTTTTTGATAGGATCTCACTTTATAGTTCAGGCTGGCCCTGAGCTTACTATGTAGCCCAGGCAAACCTCGAACTCAGCACACCCGGCACTGTGGTGTGTTGACTGTGACTGCTGGTGAGCACGAGTCACCACACCTAGGATTGCTGTATGTGGTTAATGGGAATTAAGCCAGGGACCTTGCGCTTTGTAGGCAGATGCTGGAACCACTGAGCTACATCTCCAGCCTTTTTTTTTTTTTGGAGACAGGATCTCACTATGTAGCTTAGGATGGCCTCAAACTCGAGATCCTCCTGCCTCTGCCTCTGAATGCTGGGTTAACAGGCATATGCGACCACACCTGGCTTATTTATCTTTGTACTGGGGAATCAAACTTGGGACCCTGTGCTTTTGAAGCAGGTGCTGGAACCACTGAGCTACATCCCTGGCCCCTCCTTTTTTACTTTTAAGGAAGCCCAGGCTGGATATCTGGCTCAGGGGGACAGCACTGGTCTGGAAAGTGCAAGGCCCTGAGTCTAATCCCTCCCAACACACACACACACGCTTGCACAAAGTAACAAAGGAAGCCTAGCTGGGCGTGGCAGTACTCATTCACAATCCCAGCTACTTGGAAGGCCTGGGCAAGCTGAAGCCAGCCTAGGCAACCTAGCAACCTAGCTAAGACATATCTCAAAATTAAAAAGAAAAGGGAGCAAAGATACAGCTCAGTGTAAGTAAGCCTTGGGCTCAGTCTTCAGTCCTGCAAAGAAAAGGAAACCAAGGCTGGGAGGGAGAAAGTGTCCAGAGCAAGATCATGTGAATGATCAGAGCCTGAACCAGAAGCCAGAGCATCGGATCCTAATCTAGTGTTAAGTTTAGTTCGAGAATGTCCCCCAGGCCGGGATGGTGGTGCAGCCTGCCTGTCATCACCAAGAGCCTCAACCATGGAGAAAAACAAAACACAAAACAAAACATAGCAAAATGGAAGAAGGTCCCCTAAGGCCTCCCTGCTCACAGGCGGGCTCTGAGAGGCGGAGAACTTAGGATACAGCAGAGCAGCTGCTGGGGGAGGGACTGGCCAGAACACTGGGCCTCCGGGGTGGTGCTGCCCCCCCCATGCCCCCACAGGCCCATCCCAAAGCTGCTCCCGCTTCCGGGCTGCCCACCACCGAATTGAGCCAAACGAAACCTTCCTCCTGTGAACTGTGCTGGTGGGCACTGTGTCCCAGGGACGAGAGCAACGAGGGCATCTTGCGTCGTTCCCAAGTGTGCACCCGCGGCCAAGGGCAGGCCGGCCCTGCTCTGGAGGCCGTGGGGCGCAATCAGAACAGGAGACAGGCCAGCCGTGGAAGCGAGGGGGTGAGGACTCCTATCTCCCAGCACCCAAGCACCCAGGCAGCCGGGCAGTGGAGTCATGAGACACCCTGCAGCTTCAGGCAGCAGAGGAGCAGGCCGTGCAGGGGAAGCGCACGTCCTGTTGTCTGTGACCCTGGGGAATGGACTCAGGAAGCGCAGAGCTGCACCCCAGGCCTCTTTCACTCTGAATGCTCTCCTAAGCTGCGGGGTTGCCCAGGCCAGCCTCAAGTGCGCAGCCCTCCTGCCTCAGCCTCTCCAGTAGCTGTGACCACAGGCGTACAAGTCCACACCCAGTAGAAGAGTCTTGCTTTGTAGTTCAGGCTGGCCCTGAGCTCACTGTGTAGCCCAGGCAAGCCGCAAACTCACAGCAATCCTCCTGCCTCTGCCTCCCGGGTGCTGGGATGACAGGTGTCAGCTACTACACCCGGCACTGTGGTGTGTGGTTGGGAGAGGGTCCAAACTCGGGGCCTTGCGCTAGCCAGGCAGGCACCGGAGCCACTGAACTAAATCCTCAGCTGAGAAGAGCACTTCTTATAGCCACAATGCCCTCCCCTTCGTGACAGGTCGGTAAGACCTACTGTGCTCCGGGCGGTGACTCTGCCTGATATATACTTTACTTACGCTATCATGCTAGTGACCGCCTCGGACAGACAGTAATGCTATTTACAGGATCAGCAGTCACGTGACCCATTAGATCAAAGCCAGCCAAGAGGCAGACCAGAACAGAAAACCATGTCTACTAGACTTTAGAACAAAGCTCTTTCCACAATGCTACCCTCACACTGAATGGGATCAAATTTGCTTTCTAGGGGAGAAAACAAAGGCACAGAGATGGAAACAGCAGACCTACCTTGTGTGAGTGCCAAGGGTTATCGGGCTGAGCCTGCGTCGTGTCATCAGCAGCCCTCCCATGGCCTAAGCCGCCCAAGAGCCCCTGGCCTGCCCAGGTCCACCTTTAAACTCCTCCCTGGTGAATTGTTAACCAACAGAGGAACAGCAGAGGAAACGGGTGGGGGAAAGGTCCAAAAGAGAAACAGGAAAGGAAAAGAACATGTCCTCAACCACTTCCCCACACAGTTCGCACCTCACGATTAATCTCTGTGTGGTGATAAAAGGCAGCGCTGGAGACAGAAACCAGGCCACCTGTGCCATGCTGGCCATCCAGTGTGTGTGACTATCAGGTGGCAGAGCAGGAGCTGAAGGTCACAGCTGCAGAGAGGCATTACGGATTAGACCAGGAGTTAAACTGATTCCAAGTTTATGTGGCTTCCTTGTAAGCAGGAACTGTCCCTAATTCTCAGAGTTGCCCTTTCTCAGCACCGGCATGACAATGATGGGGTGGGGTCCAGACACAGGTCCCGGAGCCCCTGCAGGGGGAGGACTGTGGTCCCCAAGGCAGAGACACAGAACCAAGGAGGACACAGGCGAACCGGCCTCAAGTCAGAGAGGGACACACACTCACCGTCACTTGAAGTGCCACGTGGGGACAGAAAACAGCCAGGTGCCGCACTGGCTCCTGGTGAGCGTTGAAAAAGATGGTCATGGCGACAAGGGCGTCGAAGCTGTGAGCCTGGCAGAAAGCGCTGAGGTCTGCGAGGAGGTCCGGCCTCTGGAGGAAAGCCTGAGAGCAGGAGGAGGAGGGTGAGGGCCAGCAGGACCCTGCCTGGCTCTCTACCAGAAGGGCTTGGTGTTCACCATGCTGTGTCCAAGCAGGAAGCATGAGACAGAACATGGAGAGTATGGATTTTGGATTAAGACAGAGTTGACTGGAAAACCAGCTCTGTCACCTATTAGCTAGATGGTTGAGAGGTTATTTCACCTCTTGGGCTGAAGTGTTGGCATCCATAAATTACCAAAAGCAGTTTTTTTCCCTTGTTTTTGAGATAGGGTCTCGCTTTGTAGTTCAGGCTGGCCCTGAGCTCACTATATAGCCCAGGCAAGCCTCAAACTCAGCAATCCTCCTGCCTCTGCCTCCCAAGTGCTGAGATTACAGGCGTGAGCCATCACGCCTGGCACTGTGATATGTGATACTGATTGCTGATGAGGGTGAATCACCACGTCCAGTAATGTTGTGTGTGGTTACTGGGGATTGAACCAGGGACCTTGCATTTGCTAGGCAGGCCCCAGGACCACTGAGCTAAATCTCCAGTCCCAAAAGTAATTGTTTTAGGAATTAAAATGTGAGGAGCTAGGGTTTCTGTCCAACGGTAGATAATATGGTTAGCATGTTCAAACCCACCACCAAAACAAGAAGAAACAACAAAAAAAAGAATTACAACATGATAATGCAACTTAGCAGGCTAAAGGCTTTTTTCCCTTGCAAGTACTAACCAGGCCTGACCCTGCTTAGCTTCTGAGATCAGACAAGATCGGGCACGTTCAGGGTGGTATGGCCGTAGACAGGCTAAAGCCTTTTCTGCTTGTGATCAAATTAGCAAGATTTTTGCTTTGTGGACATTTTTATTATAAAGCAGAATAACAGGGCATACAAATAATAACGGATATGTGCCAAATGTGGCTGTTCATGTCTATGATCTCAGCACTCTGAAGACAAGGCAAAAGGAACCAAGTTCAAGCACAGCCTGGGAAACACTGTCTCAAATAAAGAATTATAAAGGGTCCTAGATTCAATCCCTAGTACCTTTAAAAAAAAAAAAACAAAGGAGGGAAGGAAGTGCAGACACGTGGTACTACATCCTTGATTCATTCTTCACTCTTTGTCAATCTATACTCTTCTCCAAACCTTAGCCATATTTCTCCTGGTGAATAAGACAAGCACCTATTTAAAACAGGGCCCTTCTCTATTCTTGGTCTTCCTAATGTGTTAATTTGCACGGTAGTAATAGTATTTAGGAAGTACTGTAAGTACTATAACTAATGGCCTTATTTATTTATTTATTTATTTTTGAGTCAGGGTCTCATTTTGTAGTTCAGGCTGGCCCTGAGCTCACTATGGAGCCCAGGCAGGCCTCAAACTCAGCAATCCTCCTTCCTCTGCCTCCTGAGTGCTGGGATTACAGGCGTGAGCCACCACGCCCCGCACTGTGATATGTCGTATTGATGGCCGGTGGGCGTGAGTCACCTCACCCAACACTGTATGTGTACAGGGATCGAACTCAGGATCCTGCGCTTGCGAGGCAGGTGCCAGAGCCACTGAGCTAAATCTCCAGCCCATGGCCTATTTTATTCTTACATTTGTTTCCCAAACTACACTATAAAACACAAGGGAAAAGGCCATAATATTTTGTTTTAATTATTTAGTATTTTTTACATAGTACTGAGTAGAGAGTAGAATATGAAAGTCTGTGTTCACTCAGATTCCTGTGTGGTGGTGGCAACTGCCTGTAATCTGAGTACTCAGAAGACTGAGGCAGGAAGATCGCTGTGAATTGAAGACCAGCCTGGGTAAGATAAGCATAGCCAGTATGGATTATACAGCAAGACTTTGTCTCAGAAAAACAAAAGAGAGAAAGAAAGAGAGAGAGGGAAAGAGGGAGGGAGGAAGGAAGGGAAGGAGGGGAGGGAGGAAGTGAGGGAGGGCAGGCAAGACAGTGAGAGAGGGAAGGAAAAGGAGGGAGAGGGAAGGGAAGCAGGAAGGGAGAGAGAGAAAAGGAAAGAAAGAAAAAGAACAAACTTGGATATAAAAATGGAATTACTGGGCCGGAGATTTGGCTAATGGCTCCGGCGCCTGCCTTGCAAGCGCAAGGTCCTGAGTTCGATCCCCAGTAACCATATACAATGCTGGGTGTGATGACTCACGCCCACCAGCAATCAATACCACATACCACAGTGCCGGGCGTGGTGTCTCACGCCTATAATCCCAGCACTTGGGAGGCAGAGACAGGAGGATTGCTGCATTTGAGGCTCGCCTGGGCTACGTAGTGAGCTCAGGGCCAGCCTGAACTGCAAAGTGAGACCCTGTCTCAAAAAAAAAAAAAAGAAAATGGAATTACTGCCTGACACAGGGGCAAATGCCTGGAGTCCCAGCTACTTGGGAGGCTAAGACAGGAGGATCACAAGTTTAAGGCCATCCTGGAAATTCAGCAAGAGCCTCTCTCAAAATAAAATAATTTTTTTTAAAAGGCTAGGGTAGGGGACTGGAGATTTAGCTCAGTGGTTCCGGCACCTGCCTCACAAGCGCAAGGTCCAGAGTTCGATCCCAGTAACCACATACAATGCTGGGCGTGATGACTCACGCCCACCAGCAATCAGTACCACACACCACAGTGGCGGGTGTAGTGGCTCATGCTTGTCATCCCAGCACTCGAGAGGCAGAGGCAGGAGGATTGCTGAGTTCCAGGCTTGCCTGGGCTACATAATGAGCTCAGGGCCAGCCTGAACTACAAAGCGAAACCCTGTCTCAAAAAAAAAAAAAAAAAAAAAGGCTGGGGTGTAGCTTAGTGATAGAGGGCATGCCTAACATGTAGAGGCTCTCTGGGGTCAATCTACAGAAACAATGAACAAAAACAAAAAAAATGCAGCATTATCCATCACCCACTCAACAAACATTTACTGAGTACACAACTATGCACCACATATCAGCACATGTGCCAGAGAAGGAGCAGAAACAAAAGAAAGGACCCTACCCTTGGCGGAGGTGATAAATTAGCAGAGGAATGCAGACAACCAAGAAATATGGAACAAGATCATTTCAGCATGTACAGTGCTATGAAGAAAACAAGAAGACAGATCAACAGCTAGAGATATTTGCCACTGTTCTTGCTGGAGACAGGGTCTTACTATGTGATCTATGCTTGACCTCCAACTCCTGAGCTCAAGTGATTTTCCTGCCTCAGCCTCCCAAGTGGCTGGGAATATGGACGACTGTCACCCTGCCCTGCGAGCACAGGAGACACAGGCTCAGTTACGGCAGTCAGGAAAAGCCTCTCAGAACAGGATCTGTCTGAGCTGAGGCCTGAAAGATAAGAAGGAACAAGCTCCCCAGAGAGGCAAGCAAGTTCAAGGGCCATGAGCATGAGCAGCAAGGACACTGGCGTGGCCGTGGGGCAGACAGCAGGGCGAGAGCCACATCAAGCAGGGCCAGACACCTCAGCAAGGCCTTTAGGGTTTATGAAAAAGGCAAGAAAGGGAGCAGCAATCTGATCAATGACGTATGTCTGGCTGGCGCTGCAGAGTGTAGCCAGAACCGTGGCTGTGCCGGAGGTGGGGGCGAGGTGACAGGCTGGGGTCACATGGGAGGCAAGACAGTGGCAGACTCACCTCTAGATCCATGTAAACTGCACTGATGGCCACCCTGGCGCCGTGTCTGCAGATGACCTTCTGGTCCTTCCTCAGCATCTGCTCCGTGCTCAGGCCTGGCAGTCAGACACGAGATGGGGTCAAGAGGACTGGAGATGTCACTGGATGCTAGTCACCTGGCTGGGTTACAGGGGCTACTCCAGAGCAGCCAATTGTTTCGTTTTTTTGTTTTTGTTTTTTTAGACATTGTCTTGCTTTGCCGTTCAGGCTGGCCCTGAGCTCACTGTGCAGCCCAGGCAATCCTCAAACTCAGCAATCCTCCTGCCTCTGCCTCCAAGTGCTGGGATGACAGGCGTGAGCCACCACACCCGGCATTGTGGTGTGTGGTTACTGGGGGTCAAACTCAGGATATTGCGCTTGCAAGGCAGACGCCAGAACCACTGAACTAAATTCCTGGCCCACAGAGCAGCCAGTTTTGGAGCAAAGAGAGAGGAGAGGCTTCTCCTTCCACCCCCACCCCCTTGTGCTGCTGGAAACTGAACCCCTAAGCATGTAGGCAAGAGGGCTGCCACAGAGCCCCATCTTCAGCACTAAGTCCCCCTTTCTGTCTATTAAACCTTCTAAAAGTGCCTGTGGTAGTTTTCTTTCCTTCCATCTTTCCCCTTCTTTTCTTTTATGTCAGCATGTAGAGCCAGGGATTTAGCTCTGTGGTTCTGGCACCTGTCTTGCAAGTATAAAGTCCTGAATTTGATCCCTGGCACCAAAACAACCCCAAAATATTATTGGCTGGGCATGGTGGCTAACATCTGTAATCCCCGCACTTGGGAGTCAGGAAGACCTCAAGTTCAAGGTTGGCCTGGGGTACATAGTAAATTCAGGGCCAGCCTGAACTACAAGTGAGGCCTTGTCTCAAAACAAAATGAAATGAAACAAAAGAAGAAGAGCTAGAAGCTAGGAAGATTATGGAAATATTTTGTTTTCCTCTGTCCCTCATGTACTCCCTCTAAATTTCTTTGGCCTTTCCAAACAATTGTATAGCTCTTTCTCTAATTTACTATCCCTTAACATATGTTATTTAAATTTTCTTTTTTAGTAGTGGTTATTGAATCTAGGGTTTTACTTTTTTTTTTTTTTTTTTTTTTTGCTTTTTTAGACAGGGTCTCGCTTTATAGTTCAGGCTGGCCCTGAGCTCACTATGGTGCCCAGGCAAGCCGCCGCGAACTCAGCAATCCTCCTGTCCCTGCCTCCCGAGTGCTGGGATCACAGGCGTGAGCCACCACACCCGGCATTGTGGTATGTGGTGTGGATTGCTGGTGGGCGTGTCTCCACGCCCAGCATTATATGTGGTTACCGGGGATTGAACTCAGGACCTTGCGCTTGCGAGGCAGGCGCCGGAACCACTGAGCTAACCCTCCAGCCCAAATCTAGGGTTTTGTTTATACTAGGGTAAGAGCTCCTATCACTGGGTTACGCCTTTGCTTTTCTCTCTTTGGTTTGAACCCAGTACTGACACTGTGTTATATATCACCCAGTCTAGTTACAATTTTTTACTTTGAAAACAAGTCACTAAGTTACAGTCTCATTGAGTCACTAAGTTGCCCAGGCTGGGTTTGAACTCAGTGATCTTCCTGCCTCGGGCTTGCCTGTGAACTTGTCTTGGGGTAACCCCAATACAATGGACAAAGCTTCCCTGCCCACCTTCTCGTGTGGGAGGCGGGAATTCGGCTCTCCAACTCATACCTGATACATCAAACTTTGCCTTTTGAAGACAATCAAAGATTTCGTTTCTTTTGGGAAGATCTGGGAAGAGACCCTCTAGCTTCTCCACATACTTCTGATCCTTCAGGGTTGCCTTTCCGATGTTAGGGTCCATGTTAACACAGTCCAGGATGATGGTCCCTGTGGAGAAGGGAGATGGCGAGACTCAAATCCTGTGTCTCTCCATTCAGGACCCCAGAACACACAGAACTTTGAAACCAAATGAAAATACACAGGCAACTTGCAGGGCAAACCCAGTGGAAACGACTATGACCTGACCTGACCATGACCCGACTATGACCTCCTAAATCAAAACGGATACGATACACAGAAAAGGTGGAGAGAGACCCTGAGCATCTCAGCCTTGGAGATTCTGAAGCCCAGCTGCAGAGAGGACACGTTTTCCATATGCCAAATTCCAGCAAAGAGTGTTGAAGTTATAAGAGAAAGTCAGCCCCAATTCTCTTTCTCTTTTTCTTTTTTTAAATTGAGAATTTGTACCAGTATAGACACAATTTAATTCTCATTTTTTCTGTTCTCCTACCCACCCTACAACCACTGGCTAATTCTCTTTTGCAGATGGGGAAAATGAAAATTAGGCGGCTGTGAAGTTTGTTCATGGACACTGAACTGTTTCCTGGGGAAGCCGGTATCACAGTGTTTTCCTGCTCTCTGGCCAGCACTTCTACTAGACAAGGCTGCCAATAGGAAGCATCAAGGTGCTGGGCATGATGGTGGACACCTATAATCCCACACTCAGAAGGCTGAGGCAGGGGGATTGCTGTGAGTTTGAGGTCAGCCTGGGACACATGAGTTCAGGGCCAACTTGAACTACACACAAGACTCCATCTCAAAAAATTAAAAAAAATTAAAAAAATTAAAAGGGAGGGGGCCGGGATTTACCTCAAGTGCCATTGCACCTACCTTGGAAGCACAAGGGCCTGAGTTCGATCCCTGATACCACCAAAAAGCAAAAACCAAAAACCAAAAAAAGGTGCTCAGTGGTGCTGACACCTGCCTGGTCAGCACAAGGTCTTGAGTTCAATCCTTGATACCACAAAGAAAATCCTTTAAAAAAAAAACCAACCAAACAAAACAAGAGGAAGTGTCAAGGTCCGCAGTCCTGTGCTTCCTTTCCGTTTTCTCCAACATAACACCCCACAATCCTTTAAAGAAGTGCCTCACTGTTCCCCAAAGACTCACCCTCTGGTATGAGCTGGGTGCTCTGTAAAGTGTATGGGTCAGGCTGGAAGAGTTGAGACTCCTCCACTTCGCCCAGAGGATCTAGTCAGGTCCAACCAACCCCAAGGTTGCCCTCACCATGCAGAAGGGTTGCGGTCGCTCTGTCCAAGATCTCTGGCGCCCCCTGCAGGATTCTCTCTGTCACAAGGGTAGCGCAGGACCCCACCAGCTCAACTGAAACGTGGCAGGGAGGACAGTGCCTCTGCTCAATGGGTCGATGGTCCATCACCTCTGCGACTGCCTCCTCTAGCGCTGTGTCACTCCTGTGAAGGGGAGGTACAGGAAAAGACAGAAAAACAGGTGCACTCTGACTGCTTCGAACTGGCTCCATCTCCCTGGCCTCAATTAAGGGAAGTACGGATGGCTTAGCAAACACAGACTTTTGGCTACTTCTGTTTCTCCTCCACTCCTCTTGGTTCTTCTGTCCTGTATGTGCGTGGGGGTGGGAGCCAGGACTGAACCGTGGGGACACTAAGCCCCAGCCCTCTGTCTCTCCCTCCCTCTCTCTCTCACTCTTTCTTTCTTTCGTTATTTACTTATTTTGACACAGGGTCTCACTTTGTAGTTCAGGGTAGCCCTGAGCCCAGGCAAGCCTCGAACTCAGCAATCCTTCCGAGTGCTGGGATGACAGGTGTGAGCCACCATGCTGGGCACTGTGGTGTGTGGTACTGATTGCTGGTGGGCGTGAGTCACCACGTCCGGTACTGTTGTATGTGGTTACCAGGGATCAAACCAGGGACTTTGCGCTTGTGAGCCAGGGGCCGGAACCACTGAGGTAATTTCCAGCCCTATTTTTATCATCTCCGTAAGTTGCTCAGGCTGCCTTCCAATATGAGGTTCCCCTGCCTCAGCGTCCAGAGTAGCTAGGATTTAAGTGTACACACTGCTTCTCCATTCTTTCTTTTCTTCCTTTTGTTTTGGCAGTGCTGGGTGCTGAACCCCAGGCCTCACTGTCACTGAGCTGCACCCCACACAGCTTCTCTATTATTTTGTCAACAACACTGGATCCTAAGAGGTGTTTAAGTGGAATGTCAGTGGATTCTGAGAAATAGCTGCTGCAAGTATCTTACTCATATATTTACTGTCCTTCAAGGTTGCCTTTCTTTTTTCTTTTTTTGTAGTACAGGGTCTCGAACTCAGACAGGATCGAACTTGCCCGTCAGGCGTGGTGTCACTGAGCTACATCTCTGGCCCACAATCTCTCTTGTTCACGCACCACTCAACCCTCGAACCGTATGCAGCTCACCTGGTCCAGGACTCCTACTGTCCATGTCCTGCCCTGCTCTGGAAGCGCAAGGCCCCATGGCCGGACTAGGGTCCCAGCACATCTCCCTAATGGCAGCAGCCTCCGCCCAGCCCCCTGTTCTAACCAGCCCTTCAGCCTCTTAACAGAGAAAGCTGCCTGAGGACCAGGAGTAAGTGAGGCACGTCCCCAGTGCACAGCCTCAAGTCCAGTCTCCCTAGGGACTCACAGGGCTCCACCATTTAGCCCTGACTACCCCTCTAGTCTCATCTCTCTTTTGGGACAGCATAGAGGATTGGGCCTAGGCCTTGACGCTACATCCCTTAGCCCTTTAAAAAAAAAAAAAAAACTGGGCCGGGCATGGTGGCTCACGCCTGTAATCCCAGCACTCGGGAGGCAGAGACAGGAGGATTGCTGAGTTCAAGGCTTGCCTGGGCTCCATAGTGAGCTCAGAGCCAGCCTGAACTACAAAGTGAGACCCTGTCTCAAAAAGAAAAAACAAAACAAAACTGGGCCAGGGAATTAGCTCAGTGGTTCCAGTGTCTGCTTCACGAGTCCAAGGTCCCAAGTTCCATATCTGGTACCACCCAGCACAATACCGGCCATGGTGGCTCACACCTGTAATCCCAGTACTTGGGAGGCAGAGGCAGGAGGACTGCTGTGAGTTGCCTGGACTACACAGTGAGCTCAGGGCCAGCCCAAACTACAAAGTGAGACCCTGTCTCAAAAAAAGGACTTTTTTGAAGATTCTCTTCTTAAATGGCTTTTCTCAGTTTGAGGTATGTGTATATAGATACACACACACACACACACACACACACACACACACACACAATCAAAAACTTAAAAAAAAAAATGCCAGGTATGACAGCATAGTGGCTCATCCTTGTTAATTCCAGCACTCAGAAGGCTGAGGCAGGGCCGGAGGGTTAGCTCAGTGGTTCCGGTGCCTGCCTCGCAAGCGCAAGGTCCTGAGTTCGATCCCCGGTAACCACATATAATGCTGGGCGTGGAGACACGCCCACCAACAATCAACACGGCATACCACAATGCTGGACGTGGTGGCTCACGCCTGTCATCCCAGCACTCGAGAGGCAGAGACAGGAGGATTGCTGAGTTTGCGGCAGCTTGCCTGGGCACCATAGTGAGCTCAGGGCCAGCCTGAACTACAACACGAGACCCTGTCTCAAAAAGCAAAAAAAAAAAAAAAAAAAAAAGAAGGCTGAGGCAAGAGGATTACCTCAAGTGCCAGGACAGCTTGGACTACGCTATGAATTCAAGGCTAGGCTACACAGCCAGACTCTATCTCAAAAGAACAAAAAGAAGCTGGGCATGGTGGCACACACCTTATAATTTCAGCATTTGGGAGTCTGAGTCAGGAGGATTACTGCAAGTTTGACACCAGCCTGGGTTATACGGTGAGTTCAAGGCCAGTATGAACTATATCTTAAGACCCTATTTAAAAAAGAAAATTAAAAATAGAGTTGCAAACAATTTTAGAAGCTTTTTTAAAAAATAAGTCTACA
>PVIC010022962.1:0-27274 GCA_004025085.1 Thryonomys swinderianus | reverse complement strand
TAAATGTACAAAGTCAACCAGACCACATCCATCAGTGCTCTTGCCCAGTGTTTTTGCACCACGGCCCAGGAAGTGAAGATATTTCTTTCAATTGAATGAAACTCAAGAGTTGAGAGCAGACTTGATGCTGTATCAACAGCAGAAAGAGAAGAGTCCATAGAAAAAGAGTTCTATCCCATTCTCGATCTACCCAATACTGTGCTCAATACTATACCCAATACTTTACTCTTCCAATTAGACACCAAGACATAAAATAGTCTGGTGATAGTCACAGAGAGATAAAACTATTTAGTTTCAAGGTCTGTGTTTTTGAGTTTCATGTCAAATTTTTGTCATGTCCATATGACTCATATAACTTCCCCGTTTAAAAAAACAGAAATCTATATTGAAATCTGTGACCATTTGCATACAATGAGTAGAAAAACCTTCAAGTGAATATTGCATCCATTTTTAGGTTTATTTTCAACATTTCAGTAGAATACCACCTTTACTTCTTTGTTCTTTACCTTGAAGTCACATCTTGTGTTAACTTTAGAAAGTGATTTCCATTTATTCTCAATCATGTGCTCAGAAGGGCAAGGTGATTGCTTGACTTTTCAGCACGCACAAAAGACTAAGAATTTGATCTTTCCATGACTAATTTCTGACTTACCATTAGAGGGGATTTTGAATGACTTCTCTTTGCCTCAAACAATCTTAAGCATTTGAAGGTATAAGTTTTCTTTATTTGTGTCATATAAACTTTACTGGCAGCTAAATATGGAAAGTTACCACTGACTTTCACAAGTTAAAATGAGAAAAAAAGCAAGATATTTACATTATGTAAAGTAGTATAATTCACCCTAGTGGGAGAAAAGAAATGAGGCTACATGTCGCTCTGCCACATTTCCATGACAACGTGTGAGGTATCTCATAGCTAGCTAAGCTTCTGGTAATGACCTCTGATTGGGTTTTTAACTTTTTAGGGTTACTAGAAAATCATGTAGATTTTCATTTTGGGGGTCTGTGTTTAAGACAACTGAAAGTACACTAGAAGGAAGAGGTCCTCATATTAAAAACAAACTCACAGGCAGGTTCCGAACTCCAAGTCTGAGGAAGGGAGTGCTGAGCCTGAGCACTCACCCTTGTGGCAGTAAGTGGACACCCAGGAGCAGGCAATGGAAAAGCTCTACAGAGAAGAATCCCAAGAGCTGCCCTCAAAGTGGTGGCTGGAAGTCATAGGAGTTTGACAGAATCATAGGGATTTTCCAGAAATCTGTCTTTTTTTCTCACTGGTAGTCCTTTTGATGTAAAATCTTCATAGAATGTTGATTCTTTGTAAACCATCTGTAGGGATAATACAAAAGGGATTAATAATCCTCATTTTAGAGGAGCACACAGCTTGAGCCTAATGTTAGTCAATAATCAGGTTTTATCGGGTAGTGAGGATACGATTCTTGAAAGACAGTGTGTTCTGCTAAGATCCCACCCTATGGTGCCTCAAGCCATATCATGGAAAAGTGATGTCAGAAATCTAGTGTGAGAAGCAATCCTTAGGGCAGGGAAAATTTTCTGTTTCATCTTTTCTTTGACTCTTACTAGGATCATTGGCTACTCTGCCTCCTGCATCTGGAGAAAAATTTAAGAGTGCACAGAATGCACACCTTCTGAACCAACCACAAATAAGAACTTTGTCTTATTTGTTACTACATTGTCCTACCTGGAGTAACAGTGGGAACAGTGGGATCTTCATAATGAATACATGTGAATAAATAAATTGCTTTATTTTTTCTACTATTTTATTCTTTTCTTCTATTTTTCTATTTACTACTTATTGTTTTATCTTATATTTTTACTTAATTTCCATATCAAATTAAGAGGATGAAAAAGGGAATTGTTGGGATTTCTGGTGAGCACAATACTCCCACTTACCTGACAAAGACTCCCATATCTTGAGTTAAAACCACTGAGGCAGACATGCAGTGGAGAGTCTGCAGTGGAGTATGACTGCACGTCTACGAATGGGCTTGATATTCTTCACGCCGAAGTGACACAGACTGGCCCGGCTACCGTCATCACTGTGTCATCATTACAGGTAGTGACAAGCTTCTCCCGCAGAGGGCTGGCTTGGTAGCTCAGTTTCTTCTCACATGCTCACCATTCGGACCCTTGTGATGGCTCACTGTATGTGTTAATATGACGGGGCTCAATGATCCCCAGAGAGCTGGTTAACCACAGCCTCCATGTGCCTGAAAGGATGTTTCTGAAAGAAATTGGTGTTGACTCTATAGAATGAGTAAAGTTGATGTCTCTCTCTGAAGTGTGTAGACATAGTCTGCTTGCTTGAGCAACTGAACAGAATAAGGAAATGACACTTATTCTGTCTCTTCAAACTGGGATATTCCTATTCTCCTGATCAGGAATAACCACTCCTAGTTCTTGAACATTCAGACCCAGGCAGAATTACCCTTTGGCTTCGGCTTGCAGACAATAGGTCATGGGTACTTCTAAACATTTGAAATTTTTGGTTTCAACTCCCTTAACCTCATATATCACTTGACCTATCTACTCACCCCTCTCTCTCTCTCTCTGGGTTATGTTTCTCTGCTTTCCTGGAGAACCCTAAAGAGTTTGTTTGTCTGGAAAATACTGACTACTATATTCAAGAAACAGTGAAGATCAGAAGAGAAAGACACACTCTGCCTAGTATAAGCTCCTGCTTTGGGAAATTAAGACATGCAACAAAGTGAAAATTTTTCCATAAGAGGTGCACAGAAGCAAATGGAAGGGGAGAAGAGAGAAAGATAAATGAATAGACAAAGAAAGACAAAACCAACCAGTGATTTCACTAACCTTTGAGGCGGAGAGCATGGATGTAAAGCCTCATTTTATTTCACCCCAAGTTCATCAACTGCTTTATTGTCTCCGTTGGCTTTGGGTTTTTGTCCTAGTGAGTTAATGTAATTTCTCTCTTCCTGTGACAAATGACATTTAAGAATTATAATAAAACCTAGGAGAGATACTGTCCATCTGTCAATTGCAGTTCAAACACCCACTATCACAGTTCAGCTATAATTACTAAATAGTTTTGAGGTTATTAGGATGAGAGCAAAATCTATGACCATTATTGAGGATCCATCTTCTACATATGCAAATTGTTAAAATCTTTTTGTCTTTTTTTTGACACTTAAGATAAAGCTGCTAGGATACTAGAATTATGTCAGCTCAATTACCAGCTATTCATTGTCTCTCTGCCATGTGTAAAACTTGTTTGACCTTAAAGACAGTAAAATTAAATTTGATGCTTATACCACACCCACACATGCATACACAAAATATCCAAGAGAACAAGATGAGACTATCAAAATAATGTCCAGGATTAACTGTCAGATGAATTATGTGGGCAATATATGAAGGCAGAGGAAGAAACAAAAGCAACAAAAAACTACTGCTTTTTTGCAAAGAGCCAAACAAAATAAAAGCAACAAAGAAACTGTTGCAAATATAGGTGAACTGAGGCACTGGAATTCGTGTAATATTAAAAACACATTATTATCTCCTCTAAACAGGCAGTTGCAGGCTTTCTTTACCTGAAAGTGAAAGAAACCGCATGTGTCAACCACAAACATGAGCAACTATTCAACAAATACTAGTTTTTCACGGACTTCAAAGTGCATGAAAATATATTTTTCTGAGTCCGAAGAGGAAAAAGTACAGATCTGAAAGTGACAAAAGTAGATGCAATTTAGTGATCAAGAATATACAAGAGTAGTACCTTAAATTTGGCTTCAGTGTTTTATTGGGAATGGAAATACAAGTCAAGAAAATAAAGACATTAATTTATTATTCATTAACATTTAATTTATTAAAGATTAATGAAAATAATTTTTCTTTGAAAAAGCTGCCACGGAGTGCTAAATTCTCTGAGATTCAGCGTTCTGTCTGGGATTATCATCCGAAGGCTAAAGGGCTCTTAAAAAGTCAGGCAAAAACATCAACTGACCTCTAGAGGGCTTCCTACAAATCAGCGCTGTTTCAAGATCACCAGATAGCAGGTGAAGGGAAGCACTGTTTTTTGTTTTGTTTTTGTTATTGTTGTTGGTTTCTTTCATTTATTGAATTTATTGGTACATTTTTAGATATGCACTGTAGTCACATTCAGTATTAAAAATGTGTACTTGTACATGCTATATCTTGATTTTCATATTTTCCCATTTTTCTGCCCTCCTGACTATCCCACTCCCCTGTACATGTAAGCTTTGCTTCCATGTTTTTATTTTAACCATGTAACTTTTTCTTTCCTCTCTTTACTTCCCCCTGACTCCCCTTTTTTCTTTTCCCTGAAGCACTTTTCCTTAAAGATGGTATACCAGGTTTAAAACAATTTTAGTTGGAGATAGGCATGCCTGGGTTGATTTCCCAGATAAAAAATAAGTCTACATTGATTTTCCAGTGCAGTTTGGTATGTCCCAGGTCTAACTTCAGGCTATCACCCTTCTTTGCAGTGCCAGCAAGTCCTGTGTGTGCCCATTTACCTCTGTCCTTAGTGCAAAGGTAGAAGTCGGTAGCCAAGAGATTCGCATTGATTTGAATTAATCTTCTCTTTTAGCTCACATGGTGTTTAGAAAATATGATCGGCAAAGGATGCAGCTAAAAATAATCTAAAAATGACACTTTTATAGGTTACAATAATAAACACATACTTCTGTGCATATGACCTTAATGAAGCCTTACAATATCAGTGAGTCAGATTTTATCATCATTAACACTGATGAGAAAACTGAATCTAAGGGACTGGAGGTAATAGAGATTCAAATTTAGTTCCTTTGATTTCAATCTCAATGACCTTTTCTTTGGATCACTGGTGTTTCTGATTTCACAGATAATGCAGTGAATAGTCAGTAACCTTTCAGTAAGTGTCCCTCAGTGAATAGATTCAGATAACCTGAGGGAGGGAGACGCATCAGGCATCATCTCAGCTAACAAGTCAGAACTATGGAAGGGTGGTTGGTACATGAAGGGCATTGAGGGGAGGCTGCAGTTTGATGTATCAGCCTCTGCAGAGCTTCTCGAATCAAGATACTAAACTACACAGGTGCTGGGAGCAGAGGGCAGGGCTGAATCTCCAGTGTAAAGTAAGAGCCATGATGGAAGATCACAAGAGGCAGTGGACAAAATGAGATCTGGGGAATATGAACTTTGAATTAGCAGACTCCACTTGACTGCAAAGTTCTAGTTTGTTCCACCATAGTATTTTTCTCTTAGGCAGCACTCAGGACTTCTCCTGCCTCACACAGGATAGGGGGAGGAAGAGGAGGCAGACAGTTTTACAGAAATAAAAATTATTCATTGATTCATGCTCATCATTGATGCCTAGCAGTTATATTATGATTCATGACCTGGAGAAACACATACTCTCATAAAGGGTATATCTCCATATTTAGAAATAATCATAGGTTGGTGGGATTGAATATTAAGATTTTTCCAGAGAAATAGAGTCAATAGGATTGTGTGTGTGTGTGTGTGTGTGTGTGTGTGTGTGTTTATGCATGCATGTGTAAGTTGTAGGTTGAAATCCAGGAAAATTGTTGATGTGATCCTATTCTGAGTCTGAAGATAAGAGAAGACTGATACACAAGCTTAAAGATAGTAAGACATAAAGAAAGGGTATTTTTAAAGCTGTCTTTTCTTCTACTTCTTTCCCTGGGTTGGGTGATACCCCATAGTGAGGAAAAATATCTGTTCTACTGGATTTTTGGGTTCTTATGTTAATGGTATCCAATGTGCTTTCACAGATACACCCAGATATAATGTTTAACCAAATATCCGGGTGCCTTGTGGCCCAGTCAAGTTGTCACATATAATTAACTATCACATGAAGTTGCCAGAAGAACCTTGAGGACAATAAAGCACATTAAGGCTTTAAATGGACAAAAAGCCACCAAAAAGACAGAATAAAGCCAAGTTTTCAGTTTGGCGATGTGGCAACTTTGGTACCATAGGAAGAACAGCGCAACACAGTGATTAAGCCACAGACTGCCTGGGGTTGATGCTGAAGATAATATATCATCTGTTTAGATCACTGTCTCTCTAGGATATTTTAATTATTTTCATGGGAGAGTGACTTTAGAAGATAAAGCACTCTGAAAAAAAATATGATTACTTGTACCGGAGGAAAGTTAAATTAAATCTTACACTTTTAGGGAAAGAGAATCTCTTTAAAATCTGTAGGAAAAGTCTGAATTTTCATCATAACATTAAGATGATATAATAGGTGAGTGAATGTCCTACCATATTATTTGTTTAACTTCTTCAAATTACTCTCACAGAGCAGGCAACAGACTGTTCAGATTTTTCTACTGGCACAGCAAATAGATAATGGGCATATACCTAATGCCACAGGCTCTTTTAGGCATTGGGATAGAGCAGATGATACAGTTCTCGCCCATAGGCACTTTCCATGAAATGCACCTGAGTTGGAGGAAGGGGGATCTTTGCTTCCTGTCTACTGTGTTTCAGTCTCAGAGATGACTGGGAGGCAGAAACCTAGGCTAGGCACAACCCAGCAGAAACCATTGTAAAATGAAGAATAAATTTCATTTGTCTGCTATCTCAGTGGGAAGATCTCTGTATTTCTAGCAAGTTTTTGTTTTGCATTTTAGGGAAAAGATGAACTTCTTCTTGTTTTGCTGCTCACCCACATGCCAGAGAGGACACCTGTCAGTTAGAGTCCAGACACTTGGTTGCAGCCAGAGAGCTGAGCAATGTTCCTCCTCTCTCTCAGCAGAATCTCCAGTAGGGCTGAGATTTGCTTATTATGTCTGATGCCCTGTTCTGAAAGCCTCCAGCATGTAACTTGTTAATTGGTCCTGCCCAGTACATCTAGATTGTCTGCACCGTTGCCCAGTGGGTGACCTGCTCGAGTGACTGGCTTCTGGAACTCTTATGCGATATTAATAGAACCTTCTGTCCTTTGATGATCATGTCTTTCACCAAAGGTTGCTGACTTCCTGATGACTTTGGTGTGCCTGGCACACGTGCACATTTGTTAAATGAACCCAGTGGTGTTCAAGATGATCCTGGGAGCATGTGAACAGAAAACTAATATTTTAGTCAAATAGTATTTACTTCAATGTTTTAGGAAAAAGTAACTGTTACAAGTGCATGAGCGATGCTTTTTGAAGTTTAAATACTAGACAACTGAAAATATGAATACTGATATTTTCATATTAATTTTAATAACATTATAGAGTATTCTGTTCTAGCTAGTCAAATTCAATAAATGCTTTATCTTTAAAAACTTAATTTGCTTAAAAATTTTTAGCTATCCAATAAAAACTACAACTGTAATTATAGCTCAATATTTTCAAATATATTAGCTAATTTAATAAAAACTGAATTTAATGATAAAGGAAATATAGGCTGTTTTAATTTTCCTTGTTTCTGAGACAAAATACCTAACATCCTAAGTTAAAAGAGGAAAAGCTTATTTTGGACCACAGTTTGTAGAGATTTCAGTCCATAGCTGGCTGATTCCATGGCAGGGTGGCATGGCAGAGGGCCATCACAAGGAGAAAGGGCTCATGGCCAAGCAGAGCAGGAAGAAAGCAGCAAGCAACAGCCAATAACCAGCTAACACTCTCTTTTTGTCCTCTGTATCTTATCCAGGCTACCTACTCTTAGGGCAGGTAGCACTCGTACCCTTCATCCTAGCATCACATCCTTGATTCCAGTGTCACACACCCTAGATCCAGCCAAAAGTCTGACAAGTTCCACCAATGACGGCATATGGTTTGTGTATGGGGGTCTAGATACAAGCCATAACACAGACTACTGGTTTTAAAATGATACAAAACTGATCTAAGTCTAGTTAACATTGACTCAGTGACTCATCACACAAGTTCTATGGTTTACAAGGCTGAGTTTTAATCCTGGCTTCTCTACAACGCTATCAAATGACCTTGGGAAAGGCTTTAATGTGTAAAGATCTCTGTTTCTTCATCTCAAAACAGAGCTCCAGGGTTACAGTACAGAGTAAATGACATGTATAATCCATGTGAAATGCACTTGTGTCTGTTCAGAAAATGATTATTAATCATTTATGTAATAAAAAGCTGCCACCATGTCAACTCCTATTTACTATTCTGAACACTACTGAATGGACTGAATGGAAGGATCAG
Organism: Thryonomys swinderianus; assembly: GCA_004025085.1. NCBI lineage: Eukaryota > Metazoa > Chordata > Mammalia > Rodentia > Thryonomyidae > Thryonomys > Thryonomys swinderianus. Next base: position 19,115 of record PVIC010022962.1, on the reverse strand, counting down.
GCTGCTGTCTTATTATCAAAGACTTACAGGGAACTTCAGGTGAACTGGGATATTCAGGCAGTCGGGGGTATGAAGATGGATTTTACCCATATACATATTAAAAGGAAAGTAGTACCAAGATAACAGCTAAGGAAAAGCAAGTTTGGGCAGAGGGGCTGTGATTTAGCAATGAGCACATCTCCTAGGCATGTTGGAACTGTTTTTGAGATCCTAAGGAAAACTTTATTTGAGAATTTATTTGATATACTCATCCTCTAAAAAAATGACCTGATTTTCCTGAATCTTAGCAGAGGAGAGCTCAGTCCATATTTAATGCTAAGAAGTAGAAATTCTGCAGAGTAATAAAGGGAACATGCCCATAAATAAGATGAAGTTTTGTTTAACCATAAAACCTGCAGTTGGTTAGTCATTACATTGTAATTGAACCTGATTTAGACAAGGCTGTGTGCATATACCATATAAGCTTTTTCTCTTCTAAAAATATCTCATTACTATTCACTGGAACAGTTAAATATAAATATTTTGTTTTTATAGCCTTTATTTCTGAAACATAAAAGGTTTTATGTTTCTAATTCCTACACAATTTTTTATGGTATTTCTGTTTATCTCACACTGTACTTTGAAGCACTGTTTAGAGGAAAGCACAATGATTTCAGAAAAGTCTAAAGTGTTTTTCATTGATTGTTAGAGAATTCTGTGGCCTGGGAGTCATTTAGCTCCTCTGATCTTAGACAATTGCTCTGTTCCACAGAAGTTAGACTGGTAGAGGATTTAATCTCTTGCCTTCTTCTAAATTCTTTCTCATTGGTCTGACTTCCTATTGCTTATTGCAGTGAGTTTTAGTGCAAGTTACCAAGACTGATTTTGGTAGCATTAAAAAATTGTTTGAAGATTTTTCTACATCATAAATGTATTATTCAGGAAAGTGACAAGCCTATAGTCACACTTCTGATGACTTTCATGAGGACTTGGACAAGGACTAAGAGTTGCACACTATAGTGGTAAACCTCCTGGATATCACTTCCTGTGCTGTGTGACTAGCCACTGGTCATGTGGTTTGGTCAATCACAATGGACCTCACACAGGTAAGGCCTGTACTTCATTCAGTACTCTGCTGCCAGCCCCTCGAAATGTTAAGTTTTGAATAACCTCTTATGATGCTGGCCCAAGTCTAAGCTTGATGCCATATGAAGTTCCATATACTTTATCCATTCAAGGAGTGGTTAAACAAAAGGGAAAATGCTTAAAATGAAATTGAGTTTTACTTATTTCAGTAAAAACACACATTACCATTAACCACCTGCCTCAAAACACACCTTCTCACTTTGAACACGCTCATCCCATTGTTCTTTCTACTTTCTAAAGTGACTTTGGGTATCTTTTGTGTGTCCGAAGTGTTCTATCATCCATCCTAATAATTCTCCTGTCACGCATCATTTCTGCCTGGAAATTTCTGTCAAGTAAAAATGTTACATTGTGCCCTCATCCATCTTATTCATGGATCTGGCACCGTGTGAGTACTGGCTCTTTCCTGAAGTCCAAGGACCATGAGAGATAAATGCTTTGAATGGTCTCGGGATATAGCAACAGACATTACACTGCAGCTAAAGACACTTATGAAGCAGCACTTTAAGAAATGGCAAGAATGATGGAATAAGTGTATTCAAAGAGAGGGGAAGTATTCTGAAGGGGATTAATGCCAGTGCAATACTTTATAAAAAGCCAAACATGCATGAACACTTGTAGATGCAAATGAGCTCTAGAAAGTAGGACAGCTTTCATAGAGTGGAAAATTTCTATAGGAAACTTGGTGTGGGAATGTGATGAGGGGAAGGAATACATATGATACAGAAAGAAAATAAAAGAGCATGTATAAAGGGGGTGAGGAGGGGTGGGTGGGTAGGGATATGGGAAAAAATGAGAATTAACTTGTGTCATATACTGGTACAAATTCCCCAGTGTCATACTGATTTTGAGATGTATATAAATTGTACCAATAAAGAATTCAATTTTTTAAAAAGCCAAACATTCACTGTAGTTTGAGATGACTCCTCATATACCAACACCTACATTTTTCTCCTTCTACCCCTCATAGTATATGGGTTATTCCTCCTAAAAGTTTCTCTTTGTTTCTCTTCCTAAAAGTTAGTCACTCAGTGTTTTTACATTCCTGTGACAACACATTCACTGTTCTAGAATTTCACTGTTCATTCTGCATTATGGGTGCACTTGTGAGTGTCTGTCTCAAGTGTGAACTCCAGGACAGAGATCTGCTCTGAATTCACCCTTGTGTTCCTCTGAAATGGTAATAGACACTTGGTATGGCTCCTTCAATGCCTGATATGAAAAAAAATTCTGCAAGTATTCACACCATACTCCAGGAACATGTAGTTATTTCTTGCCCTGAGTACCTTGGTCTCTCTGCATAGGATAACAGTCTCCTGTCTTTGTTCATGCAGAATCTTGATTCATCCTTTAATACCCTACAAAAAGCATTTCTATGGGGAAAATCTTTCTTGTATGTGAAATGCAGAGGGAATCATTTCCTCTTCCTTTTTGTACCCCCATTGCTATGTAACTATTTGGAAATATCTGTTTCCCCCACTGGACTGAGAACTCTTTGAATCTCATGTTTTATTCATCTTTGCATCCCAAATTTGGCATGGTATCCAGCATTTAAAAATGGAATAAAGCAAACAAGTAAGAAAAAAATACAAAGAAACAAATCATATAGTTGATCCTTCTGAAATAATACCATATTAATCTTCCAGTTCAGCATATTATTGCCTGACATGCCATAGATTTCTCTAGTCCCCTATTCTTTATATCACTAGAAGTACATGTCCTCTAAACTAGTTCATTATCAACACAAACTTGAAACATCTAATCAACTAAAAAAGATACATACTATTTTGTGTACAAGAAAGACAAATCTTAAACATTAAGGCAAACATGGAGTCCCTTTAATATTTTGTAAGTTTACTGATATAATTACAAAGGGAACAAGAAACCAGCCTTACAATTTTCCAGGTCTGATAGCTGGGTTTAAATGTTCATCGAATTCTCTTTTTACCAATTCCTTGCTTTTGGCTCCTCAAGGTACTTAGGCTCAGGTGCTGTTGAGCATCTTCTTTTATCCTATTTGATGGTGATCACAGCTGAAGTATTCCTTAGGCAACTAATTTCTACATGCTGAAAGAAAGAAAAATTGCTTCCCTTAGTTTGGGATTCTGTTTGGCAACATTTTCTTTCTGTTTAGTGGGATCATTTCTTCAAGTAGCTTCTCCTGCTTTAATCCTCAGTGAAACTCATGAGAGAGCTGGAATGTGACCTGAGGTGCCCCCTGGCTTCTTACTGTTATGTTCCCAAGGTGGGAATCACTGTTGCACACGTCTCATCCTTTAACTTCCTCATCCTCTGTAACAGCAGGGAATTTGATTAGCTCCAGGTTGACCAACCTCTACTTTAACATTAGGAGTCCAAAACTTGGGGCTTTGTATTGGTCAGGACAAGTAATGGATAAGAACGGAGATTCAGGTCATCATTTCAGGCCAGCTGACAGAACATCCCGTAGATGGAGCCCAGGAGTCTCAGGCCAGCTGACAGAACATCCCGTAGATGGAGCCCAGGAGTCTCTATGGTTGTAGGGAGATGGAAGTATGTGGATCCATGTCTGGGGGCTGCTGAACAGGGGTGGTCCTACCTCTTCGTGTGTCTTCTGTGAGTGTCTTTCTAATAGAGGAACTTGAAGAAAATGATGATCTGATCTCCAGCAGGAGCCTCACAATTCATACAGCTTTATTTACAGCTTGTTTGTTTTAATAGAATGTGTCATTTAAGATATATTGATATTTGTGGCAGTTGAGATTAAGAGGAAAATGTAGACTCATCAGATACTTCTTGAAGGTAAATTAAAGGCTTTGAGAAGTTGAACAATTTGACCAAATACACACAGAGCCAAGTTCTGACTTTAAATTCATAATGAAGATGAACAGAAAGTATTATAAGGGGTTCAAGAACTGAAGGTGTGATTTTTGAGTCCTTTACATATTCAAGAAGTTAGCCCTTTGAGTAGCAAATAATTTTTCCTACTCTGGATCGACTCTTCCCTCTGTTGATGGTTTCTTTTGCTTTGCAAAGGCTCACTAATAAGATGAGATACCATTTATTGATTTTTTGTTTCATTTCATTTCATTTGTAATTAAGGTTTTTTCATTAAGTCTTTGCCTACACCTACATCTTCCAGAGTTCTACATAGTCTACCTTCCAAAAGGTTTAGGATTTCTATTTTAATACTTAGGTTTTTCATTCATTTTAGTTTTAATTTACTGCATGGGGAGATGTGAGGGTCTCCTCAGCATGTGGAAAGCCAATTTTCCCAGCATTATTTGTTTGTTTGTTTGTTTGTTTATTTATTTATTTATTTATTTATTTATTTATTTATTTATTTATTTTTTATTTTTAGACAGGGTCTCGCTTTGTAGTTCAGGCCGGCTCTGAGCTCACTATGTAGTCCAGGCAAGCCACCGCAAACTCAGCAATCCTCCTGTCTCTGCCTCCCAAGTGCTGGGATTATAGGCGTGAGCCACCATGCCTGGCCCAGCATCATTTATTAAAGAGGCTATCTTTCTTCCAGTGAACATGTTTGGCCCCATTGTCAAAAATAAAGTGATGGAGCCTTGTTTCTCTATTTTTATTACCATCATATTTTTCTTCCCCTTGTTACTTACCCCTCCACTCTATTTCCCTTTTGATATTTTCTATTTCACAATATCTATTCTAGGGGCAGGGGGTTGTAGGGTGGGTAGGGGAATGGGAAAATACAAATAAAATTGTGTCATATACTGGTACAAATTCTCAATATTGTGTGTGATCATGATGTGAATATATAATGCACCAACAAAGATTTAAATTTAAAAAATAAGGTGACTGAATGTGTTTGAAGTTGTTTCTGTGTCTTCCAAACTGTTCCACTGACCTTCCTGTCTGAGGGGTTTTTTTTTGTTTTGGTTTGGCTTGCTTTTTTTGCCAGTACCATACTGTTTTTATCATGGTAGTTTTGTAGTACGTAAGGATTGTGATATTTCCTCACTTGTCTTTGTTACCCGTAGCAGATTTTTTCATTCTAGGTCTCTTTTGGTTCCCATTGAATTTTAGAATTCCTTCCTATAATTTAGTGAGGTGAACTCTAGATATTTTGATTGGGATTGCATTAAGTTTGTAATTTTGAAAGTATGGTCATTTTCACTGTATTGGTTCTTCCTAATCAAGAACAAGGAATATCTTTCCATTTTCTGACATTCTCTTCAATCTCTTTTTTCCTTCAGAGTACAGTAGTTTTCATGGTAAAGAGTTTTTAGTCCTTCATCAGTGTCTTACTGAGAAAAAGTCACTTAAACAAATCCCAGTGGGAAGTGAAGGGATGTCCCTGTGGTGGCTCCAGGACAGGCCGCAGCACCTGTCCTTGCCAGTGACTTGTCCCTGCCAGAGGAACCCAGAGCACCACTTGAATAGCTCCAGGTTGACCAACCTCTACTTTAACATTAGGACCCAGCGGTCCTGCTTGGTAGGCACCACACTCCTTTTTTCTTTTTCAGGGAAGGAATCTGAATGGGAAATATCTAAAGTGTTTATGGTATGCTATTCAGCCAGGAAGCTGCTCTAGAATGTAACGTACCCCATTCTTTACCCAGCACATATTTTTGCAGGGATTTTTGGCAGGGGTTGGAGACTGGGGTGTTACTTATCCCAAAAGGCTGAATTCATTTCCTTTTAAAGATTCAGAAGGCAAAAACCTATTCTCAGTTAATGGGTGCCAGCTAATTCCAATAACGATCCTTTACAGGCCTCTGCTTGCTGGAGAGTGTTAACTGTTTAGTAGCAGTCATTTTTAACAAGCCCATAACATTGCCATTACATGAATTATACATGTCTTATAAAATGATTATTTAGTCAGTGGAAAATTAAATCCATCAGTGTTTTCCAAATCTGAGCTAGAACATTCATCAGAAAAACTGTTAAATTTTTAATCAACTGTACTGTGGTTGATGTAGCTATCAGCCTAAATTGCTCTTCCTCTGTCATTACCCCTGTTGCAGAATATCGTATAGAATTACCAGCCCTACGATGCTAATTGAATTTTTCTTGCAAAGATTTAAGACAGAGTGACATGGTGTCCAGTCTTGAAATAATAATAAAAAAAAATCTCTTTATGAGCTTCAAAGACACACTGCACATCTAATGAGTGGTAATTGAATGAAGATTTTTGATTCTCTTCCTTCTGACTCAACAACACCTCAGGCTGGAGTCCACCTCAGTCTGAGATCACACTGACAATATGCAGACTTTAATATTAGAATCAGGAGATCACGTGGAGTGTTAAAAAGAAGATGCTGTGTGTTATTAAAGAGAATGACGCACTGGAAGATAGCTCTAAAGTGAAATCTCTGTCCTGTGCCCAGGCAGAAGTGAGCCTCCATCCACTAGCCTACTATTGCAGTGGCTAGCCTCTTAATCATTCTTCTAGCAGCCCTAGAATCCAACTGAACCCTGGGAAATGGAAATGGGTTTATGAACAGTCTCACTGAAACATCTCCTGTCCCACCAGTGGTTACTAGAAAATTTCAGTAACAACTGAACCTGCTGTGCCTGCAGGACTGGGCCTGCCTGCTCTGGGCTTCCTTCAATACAGAGACCCCCAGACCTGGGCCCTAGCCCCATCAATTTTGTACCTGTGCCTGGAAGGGTATGGGCTTCTCCCCAGCCAAGGATGGAGCCATCTGCCTAGAATGCTCATGCTGGGAGGCTGCACCTGCCAGTCCTCATTTTGTTCCAGCCTCAGCTCATGCCTGCAATGCTGGAGTCAAAGAAACCCCAGGGTTTTCTCTATATATCATACTAGATTGAAGAATTTGGTATGACTTTCTGAGACTTTGTTGGATTATTGTTGATTTTCCTTTGATCCCTCTGACCCCTGTGGAGGGCTGTATCCCATGGATCTTAAACAATATATGATGGTTAGAAGCTCCCCAAAACTGGTTGAATCAATGTAGGTTGAAAATTTTGAACACAATGAGTGGATCTGAGTTCAGAGTCAGCTATGGCATTTGCTGTTTACCTTTCTGGAGCCTCATTTGTAAGAGGAGAACCATGAGTCTCTTTGCCCAAATGATAGAGAGCACATAGCATAATCAGAAGGGAGGAAAGAGCACAGCGAAAGCATCCTTCATTCACATGACTGGCAACAGGAGTTGGGAACAGGCAGGGAGCGGCCTCGGGACCAGCACAGGAAATGTGGCCACCTCTCTGAGCTCTAAGAGATGGCACAACGCAGGAGATGTTTACTTAGATTATCAGCTTGAAAGTTAGTAATTATCTGATTAATGACCATTCCACCAAGGGCTTCTGTTCCAGGATGATGGGTTTATGTGTATCTGGACTCCAGGGGAAGATTCTAATCTGCTGCTATCTGAATAGTGAAATATTCAAAACTGGATGTATGGAGTGGGGAGGTAATTATGTGTACAGCAAACATATGGCACAGGCTATATTTCTCCTGCTGAAAGAAACAAGTCCAAATATGTAGCATACACACATTCTCCCTCTTATAAATACACAGATTGGATGCTGCTGCTGCAATATTTTGTTAAGTACCAGAATCCCGGAGAAGTCATTGGAAGCATTTTATCAGAGGAACAGATGGTTGGGTCCCTACCCGTCTAAAGACATTTCTAACTGTCATGTGATTATTCTATAAATAAATCCCACTGAAAGGCAAGGGAAGGTAAGCAATCAGTCTCACTCTCTATCTTCACAAAAGAAAGCACTGAAAAAAAATATATAAAAGGCTGGCTAGTTTAAAGATCGTCATCAAACCCAAAGGCTGAAGTAATCTTGAAATCCCATCAAGACCAGCTGCTTCTTCTAAGCAAAACTTGATCTGATTAGGCTCATTTTGACTTTTAGAGACCTTCACAGTATGTCACCAGAATCCAGTCCTGAAATCTGTGGGACTGTTCAAAAGCTTTGAACATACTCATTGCCCTAGACCACTCCATGTCATCGCCTCAGCTTTTTCTTCACTGGACTTGTTCCTATTCTGTTTAGAAGATGAAGAAAGTCAAGACTGGTGTTTCTACATGTCCCCCTTTGCCCTCAGGTGAAGATGGTGAAGGGAGATGTGCTAATGCAATTGGCATTCAGTGAGCTGTCTTATTTCTCACTACCATACTGTGAAGCATGATCTTCATTTATATTTCACTAGAAAGACTTTGAAGATACTGATGATTCATTTAATCTCACAGTTATCAGAAATGAGACCTGTGTCCTGAGTTTCTCCCTCCTTTTAACTTGAGCAAGGCAGTTAGCAAGAAAGGTATCCTTTCTCTTTCATGCTTTGTACTTCCAAACAAGGCTGTTCAAAAATGAAGGGAAAGCCTGCTGCAAAACAGGCTTGGTAAAACTCTTGGAGACATTGGCTTAGGCAGAGACTTTATGAATAAAACTTCTCTAGCACAAGAACTAGCAGAAAGAATCAACAAATGGGATCTCATCCTACTGAAAAGCTTCTGCACAGCCAAAGAAGTCGCTGGCACTGCTAGAAGACAACAAACAACATGGGAAAAAATCTTTACTAGCTGTGTATCAGACAAAGGGCTATTATCGACAATATATAAAGAACTCAAACAGATCAGCCTCCCCAAATTTAAAGACCCAATTCAAAAATGGGCATCTGAAATGAACAGACACTTCTCAGAGGCAGAAGTCAAAGCAGCCAAGAAACATATGAAGAAATGTTCAACATCACTGGTCATTCGAGAGATGCAAATGAAAACAACATTGAGATTCCATCTCACTCCACAAAGAATGCCTGCGATCACAAAATCCACCAACGATAAATGCTGGTGTGGCTGTGGGGAGAAAGGAACCCTTCTACACTGTTGGTGGGATTGCAGACTTGTGCAACCATTGTGGAGATCTGTGTGGAGATTTCTCAGAAAACTAGGACTAAGGGTCCCACTTGACCCTGCTATCCCCCTGCTAGGGATATACCCAAAAGAACTTAAAAACTCACATTGGAAAGACAGATGTACACCCTTGTTCATAGCAGCTCAGTTCGTGATAGCTCAATCTTGGAAACAACCCAAATGTCCATCAACTGGAGAGTGGATAAAGAAGGTGTTTTTTTTTTTATAAAGTGGAGTATTATTCTGCCATAAAGAATGACAAGATCAGTCCATTTAGGTGCAAATGGAGACACCTGGAGGATATACTAATAAGTGAAACCAATAGATCACAAATAGACAATTTCCGGATCTTCTCTTTGGCATGAACACCTGTAGAAGCAAATGAGCTCTAGAAAGTAGGACAGCTTTTTATAGAGTGGAATATTTCTATAGGAAACTTGGTGTGGGAATGTGATGAAGGGAAGGAATAAATATGATACAGAAAGAAAATAAAAGAGCATGTATAAAGGGGGTGAGGAGGGGTGGGTGGGTAGGGATATGGGTAAAAATGAGAATTAACTCGTGTCATATACTGGTACAAATTCCCCAATGTTATATGTGATATTGAGATGTATATAAATTGTACCAATAAAGAATTCAATTTAAAAAATGAAAGGACAGGTAGGGATAAGGGTAAAAATAAAAATAAACTCATGTCAGATAAACTGGTACAAATTCCCCATGTTGAGTGTGATTGTGAGCTGAATATAACATGTACCAATAAAGAATTCAATTAAAAAAACCTAAAGGACAACCCATTTATTCTCTAAGGAAAAACACAAATGCATCCATGTGCAAGCAAGTAAAAGCTGTTGAATGAAGGTGCTCATTCATTCATTTATTCATTCATGTTTCATTACTTAATGCAATGAGAACGGAGGATGCACTTGTTCAAGCTGGAAACTCCTTGCTATTCTTTTTTTAAATTTTTTATCTTTATTGGTACATTGTATATACACATCATATCATGATGACACTTGATATTGGCAATTTGTACCAGTATATGACACAATTTAATTCTTGCTATTCTTTAAAAGTCTCTGACTCTACCTTTTTCTAATAGTTTGGGGTTCTTTGACCTTTCTGAACCATAGTATCCAGGGCTATAAAGTAGATTAAAGGCAGTTAACTGGGAATAGCCAGGACTATGGAGATATTTACTGGGCCCTTTTTGAGTGTATATATTAATAAGTAGAATCTGAATGTGAGAAAATTTTTAGAAAATGTTTTACTCATTTTAATATTTGTACAAGCTTTTTCTAGACACATTGTACATAATTAAGATGACACTTTTATATCAGATTTTTACCCTCTATTGGTAACTATCTCCACAATGTATAAAGAAAACTAGAGTATTCAAGCTGCTAGAAAATCTTCTTTATTATAAAAATTATTTGTTCCTGAATTTAGCTAATAACCTATATTTTAAATTTGAAGAATCTCATTGAAAACATATAAATCTACTTTTGTACTTTATTTTCAAAGTGCTTTCTTAAGATCATTTTAGAATTTGGCATTTAAAAAACAGCCCTATGTAAATAAGAGTACATTGGAAACTTGTAAAACCCTCTGAATATTTTTGCATTGCTGATTTATTAACATAACTATTTGTCTTATAGGAAGAGAATGTGCATCAATAGAGAAACAGAAAAATGAACAATTATGCTGCAATTAAATGTTCATGCAGACTATTTTAAATTGCCTCCTTTGCAACCAAAATTTAGATTTCCACTAGAAACATGACCTCTGTGTGTGGAGAGAAGTTTCAGAATCCGACCTGTTAGAAGGTCTGTGGATGAAGCCTCTGGACTTTTGACCATAGTTGTGGTCTTACCAGGGAGACCCTGGGGAACATGGATCCCACATTCTTGCACATGGATTTACCATTTGTAAGTGATTTAAGCTGCATAAGCAGTTTCTAAGCATTTAATATACTTACACATCTTTTCACAAAAGCAATAGTAGCTTATTACAAATGTTTTTTCTGTATACTTAGAATTCCTTATGTTCATCATAATGAGCACCTCAGTTGGGTCCATACAGCCTGAAATCCAGCTTTTCCAGCTCTTTTCTTTTAGAGCTTGAAATACCTCACCCTAGGCTTTCTTTGATTTGAAGGTTTGTTTTGAAAGTCCGTTGTAATTCTTATGGATTTTTCTTGGTATATGATCTGTTTCTTTTCTCTGATTGCTTTCAGTATTTTATTCTTCTGTTGAGATTCTGGTATTGTGACTATTATATGCCTAGGTTAGATATATTTTGGTCACAGTTAGTTGCAGTCCTTTATACCTTACTTATCTGTATTGAATTCTCTTGCTTGGGAAGTTTTCTGCCATTACATCTATGAACAGTTTTTTCCTTTTCTTTTATGTTATTTGCACTCTCTTGTTTCTTTGTTGACTCCGATCAATCTTAAGTTGTTCTTTCCATCATCTATCAGCTGCAGGATTGATTTCTCATGGTCCCTTATTATTTTTAAGAAACCTTTCCTTTCCCAGTCACTAACTGCAATCCTAGCTTCTATGTCTGAAATTCTGTCTTTGGATTCACTAGGTCTATGTAAGCTTTCAATGGAGTTTTTAATCTCTTGAATTTCTATTTGAATCTGTTTATTGGATTGCATTTGTTTTCTATGCTGGGATTCCATCCTGAAGTCCTCAATTATTTTTAATTTGTGTCGTTCACTCTGCTTATCATCTGTGCTATTACCTGAGAGATTATTTCTGATTTCATTTTTGTTTTGTTTTGTTTTGTTTTCTTGCCAGTTCAGGGCATCCAGATGGTTGTTTTAGGTTGATCCATTTCTTTGGTCCCTGTTTTTCTCTTTGGAAATTGAGAATTTTGGGTTTGGATTTTTTTTTTTTAATTTTGACCTTTTTTTTTTTTTTTTTGCTATTGTTAATGTCTTTGGTTTAATGGGTTAATATCTGTAAACTGCTTCTTGCAAGTATCTTTCTTGCTAGTATTTAGAACCCTTAAAAATGATTTCTTCCTGGATTGTCTTTCTGATATCATTGACCCTCAGGCCTTTGGTGTAAGTCCCACCACAACCCCAGCACTTACTGTGTAGATGTAGATTCCTGGCCTGAGTCTCACATGATGGTCTTAGGAGAAGTCAGTGCGAGAACTGTGTAGGTGAGCCAGAGCTATTCAGCACAGGCCTCCCCAGGTCCCAGTCCCCAAGATCTTTTTTACTGCATTTTTTTTTTGAGACAGGTTCTCACTTTGTAGTTCAGGCTGGCCCTGAGCTCACTATGTAGCCCAGGCAAGCCTCGAACTCAGCAATCCTCCTGCCTCTGCCTCCCGAGTGCTGGGATTACAGGCGTAAGCCACCATGCCAGGCCAAGATCTTTTTTATACTGTGCATTATTGCTTTGTATGTGTATACAATTTTAAAAATCCATATTTATATATTTAGGATATTCTGTAATAATAAGCAGTGGTTCAATGAACCACCTTGTACTTGTGTGTATTTTCATTGTTTCAATTCCAAGAGCAGATTGTTGTCCAAAGACCAATGAGTAGGTAGCTTTGTTATGTTATGTCACTCAGAAGGCATATATATTCCTTTGTATGTATATCAGGAATATTTGAAGGTAGTCTAATCCCTTATAGTTTTGTGACCAGAATCTGTTACCCTATTTTTTTTTTTTTTGAGACAGGGTCTTGCTTTGTAGTTCAGGCTGGCCCTGAGCTCACTATGTAGCCCAGGCAAGCCTCGAACTCAGCAATCCTCCTGTCTCTGCCTCCCAAGTGCTGGGATTACAGGTGTGAGCCACCACGCCCGGCCTGTTACCCTATTTTTAAAAATAGGCAAATTCCGGATCTTTTCTTTGACATAACACCTGTAGATGCAAATGAGCTCTAGAAAGTATGACAGCTTTTATAGAGTAGGAAATTTCCATAGGAAATTTGGTGTGGGAATGTAATGAGGGGAAGGAATAAATATGATACAGAAAGAAAATAAAAGAGTATGTATAAAGGGGGTGGGGAGTTGTGGGTGGGTAGGGATATGGGTAAAAATGAGAATTAACTTGTGTCATATACAGGTACAAATTCCCCAGTGTTATACGTGATTGTGAGATGTATATAAATTGTACCAATAAAGAATTCAATTTAAAAAAAGAAGCAGAATATAAATTTTAAAAAATACACTGTATTTTTAAAGCAGTTTAAGTTTCATAGCAAAACTGAATGGAAAATACACAGTTCCTGTGTCTCTTCCTCCTTACTCATCCACGCTTCCTCGCTGTGAACCACCCTGTCGGGCTAGTACATTGCTTGCTGTCAGTGACACATCTTTATTACCCCAAATTCAATCTGCATTGGCTGCGCCCTTAGAGTTGTGCATTGGATGGATTTCAGTAAGTGGATGCCACATGGCCAACAATATATGGACTTCTACATTATGACATCATACAGGATAATTTCAGCTTCATGGAAGTCCTCTGTGCTCTGCTTCTTTGTCTTCCCCCTCACCCACCCCTGTAGCTCCTGGAAATCACTGACCTTTTCAATGTCTCTGTAGTTTTTATTTTCTAGAATGTCATGTTCCAGACAATGGAATTATACAGTAGGTAGCCTTTTAAGATTAGCTTCTTTGATGTAGAAATATGCATTTGAGTTTCTTCTAAGTCTTTTTATGGTTTAATAGCTAATTTCTTTTTAGTGTGGAGTGATACTGTGTTGTCTGAGTGTACCAAAGTATATTTACCCATTCACCTTCTGAAGGGCATCTTGCTTCCAACTTTTGGCAGTCATCTATAAAGCCGTTATAAATATCTATGTGAAGGTTTTTATGTGGATATGAGTTTTCAGTTCTTCTGGGTAAATACCGGGGAGGATGATTCTTGGATTGCATACCAAGGGTGTGTTTCTTTTTATAAGAAACTGTTGGGGGCCGGAGGGTTAGCTCAATGGTTCCAGCGCCTGCCTCGCAAGCGCAAGGTCCTGAGTTTGATCCCCGGTAACCACATACAATGCTGGGTGTGGAGACTCACGCCCACCAGCAATCAACCAGCAATCAGCACCACATACCACAGTGCCGGGCGTGGTGGCTCACGCCTGTCATCCCAGCACTCGGGAGGCAGAGACAGGAGGATTGCTGAGTTCGAGGCTTGCCTGGGCTACATAGTGAGCTCAGAGCTAGCCTGAACTACAAAGCGAGACCCTGTCTCAAAAAAAAAAAAAAAAAAGAAACTGTTAATCTATCTTCCAAAGTGAAGGAACCATTTTGTGTTCCCATTAACAATATATGACAGTTCTTGTTGCTCCACATTTTCATTAGTATTTGGCATCGCTGGTGTGTCACACTGTAACGGGGTGTAATGGTGTCTCTTTTTAAATTTGCAGTTCTCCTAAGGACAAATGATGTGGAGCACCTTTTTCATGTACTTATTGGCCATGTGTATGTGTTTGGTGAGGTGACCATAAAAATCATTGGTCTGTTTCTAAATCACGATGTCCATCGTCTGAAGACGTTGGGTTTGAAGAGTTTCTTGGGTAAGTACTTAACACACTGTTTTATCACGTAGTGTATCTCTTTCAAAGTACTTCTTAGAGTCTATGCTTGTCATCTCATTCTCTTGACTGTCTTTTGCAGAGTGTAAATTTTAATTTTAAGAAAGTACATTTTATTCTTTCATTCTTTCTTGGGATGTGCCATTGGTAGTGTATCGAAAAGGATATTTGCATATCCGCAGTCATGTGGATTCTACATCACTTTTTAGGAGTTTTGTAGTTCAGCACTTAGGTCTGTAATCCATCTTGAGTTAAATTTTGGGAAGGCTGTGCCTACGCTGATTGTCTTGCATGAGAATATTCAGTTGTTCCAGTGTTATTTGCTGGCTCACTCTCCCCCACCCCTTTTTTTTTTTAGACAGGGTCTTGCTTTGTAGTTCAGGCTGGCCCTGAGTTCGTTATGTAGTTCAGGCAAGCCTCAGCAATCCTCCTGTCTCTGCTTCCCAAGTACTGAGATTACAGGCATGAGCCACCATGATTGGCTGCTGAATTACTTTTTTAATTTTTGTGAATCAGAAGACAAATTGTTCATTATTGTTATAACTTTCATTTATTAAGTGAAAACTTCTCCATATGGGAAGGGGACACAGTGATGGAGTTGCAAAGGGAGGAGGGGGAAAGTAAAAAGGATTAAGATGTGTTATGTGAATGTACCAATCCATCATCATGAATGTAGTCATTACATATAGCAAATATGTAGTAATAATTTTTTTTGAGACAGAGTCTTGCTTTGTAGTTCAGGCTGGCTCTGAGCTCACTATGTAGCCCAGGCAAGCCTTGAACTCAGCAATCCTCCTGTCTCTGCCTCCTGAGTGCTGGGATTATAGGCGTGAGCCACCATGCCCAACTGTAGTAATAATTTTTTAAAGTTATGCTGGAAGTTCACATGTATTTGAGGACCACTTGTACATTTTTTGAATTGCTTTTGGTCCTTCATTCCTCAAGTTTCAAGAAATATTTGATCATATCTTGTTTTATTAATACATATTGGTCACACTGATTGCTAGATTTCATTCTGGCAGCTTCATGAATACATATATCTTTTGATCATTCTCACAACCCCTTCACCTGCTTGCCCTAATTTTACCCCTTAGTTTCACATTTGGAGGGAGGGTTTCAATGTATATAATATATTTTGATCAATAATTCTTTGTATAGGGAAATTTAGCTCAGTGGTTCTGGTGCCTGCCTCGCAAGCACAAAGTCCCTGGTTCAATCCCTGGTAACCATATAGAGCAATGCCGGCATGGTGACTCACTCATGCCCACCAGCAATCAGTACCACACATTCCACAGTGCTGGGCATGGTGGCTCATGCCTGCAATTCCAGCACTCAGGAGGCAAAGGCCGGAGGATTGCTGAGTTCCAGGCTTGCCTGGGCTACATAGTGAGCTCAGGGCCAGCCTGAACTACAAAGTGAGACCCTGTCTCAAAAAAAGAAAAAAGAATTATTTTTATAGAATCTTGAGCTATTGTATCTGTTGCACACCTCAAGTGCTTTCTTCATGTGTTACAATTGAATTTTGAGATTTTTTAATATAGTGTTTTGAGCCATGAATTATTGAAAAATTTTCTGTAATCAAATTTATAATTTTTCTTTATTGCCCCTGGATTTTGAATAATAGAAATGATCTCTCTGAATTTAAAACAGAATTCAAACCATATGATAGCTTTATGGGTCTACTTTTGATATTTAAATTCCTAATCCATTTCGTGTTTATTCTTAGGTAAAATGTAAGATATGATTCCAATTTTATCTTTTTCCATATGGTTACTCAGTTCTCCTAGAGCCATTTGTTAAAAAGTCCATCTTTGCTTGAAGTTTGTCTTAATGGCTGTGCCCTGGGTCATATGATTTTTGCTGCAGGGTGTTTGTTATTAATAGAGGTAGGATCTTAGATTTTACCTACTTTTGTTCAAGTAATACACTTTATGTAAGGAGGTCTTATGTCTAGAATGCAATCACTTCTTGCTTATTAATATGACAAATAAAATAACAGCTTATCTATAGGGTTTGTATTAGTCAGCCTTACTACCCCTGATACTTAATAACTGGTACCCACAGCTTAAAGAAGAAAAGATTTATTTTAGCTCATAGTTTCAGGGGACTCAGTACATGGTAGGCATATTGTAAGATAGGAAAAGAAGGTAGAACATTATGACAGAGCCAAGTTGCTTAGTTCACGGTTGTCAAGAGAAGCATAACAGGGGAACAATGCCAGAGAGAAGTGGATATGGGACCCTACATAGTTTCCAAAGCCATGCTTCCATGAACCAGCTAGACAGAGGCTCTGGCATGGGATGCTGCAGGTCTCTACCTCAACCTAATATTCTGGGACTGACAGAGTGATGGGGAGGAGGGAACTAAATAACCTTTGGCAGAAAGTCCCTTACTGCTCATGAAGATGATTAGAAATAGTGCAGCGTACTACAGGAAGTAAGGGGTTTTCCCTATATAATAATAATTACCAGCCCCTAATCCCTAGTAGTACCATATTAATTATAGGTGATGGGAAATGAGTATATTATTGGCTTTGTCACCCAGTAATATATCTTCAGGGTCTTCAACAATGACTTGTAGGTGGCAGACAGTAAATGAATCTTTTTAAACACTATGGGAAGGGAAGAATAAATGAATGAGTGATGTATTACATTAAGTCATCTCAAATTCAATGTTGGAGCAGCTGTAATAACAGGTTTGAGCATCTATCTCTCAATCACATTTGACTAAAAATCATGTTTACAGAAATATATTACCACTAGAGATCAATTTCTGTGGTTTCTACTATAGCCCAAGTACCGTACTGGGACATTTAACTTCTCATTCTCATTGAGTTCTCATCATGTCCGCCTGACTAAGTTTCAGTAATTTTCCATGAATGAGGCAAGTATAAAGGATGAGTCCTTGGAATTCAAGTCAACTAGTCTTTCTATCTTAATAGCTTTTTAAAAAGAGTTAAAATGTATTTTGCTCGCAATGCTAAAGATACAATAGTAAGATGATGGTCATAATTGTCCATAACCTAACCTTGACCAATGGCTGAGACATGATGATTATTGATATTTACAAATCATCTCTTGGAAAATTGTCAGAACTTTGCTGCTCATTACAATATTATTAACATATCCTGATGTGCAGCAGATAATAAATTATTCAGACTGAATTGGCAAGAGCAAATGTTTATCCTTTTCCACGTTCTGTAGTGTTGGGAGGAAATTATTTTCTCCTTTCAATTGTTTACTGAACAAAAAAGTGTTTATATTATTTTCTAAGATAGCTGTGTGGTCTGGCCTACTTTTCTCCATTGCTTTGATGAACAAATTGTGTAAATCTACGTGCTCTTGTAACAGGAGATCCTGCTAAGAAAACATTCAGTTTGACTCATGCAATGAAGCACACCAATCCAATGTCTGGGTCACATTTAAGAAATCAATTTCCCTCTACTTCCAAAGAAGTCATTTTATTTTAGAAGCAAACTATCTTAGTGAAAGTTGGAAAATGAAAATCTTTATTTAAACCTCTCTGGGTTTTCTGACGGGTCAATAGCAGTATTTTTTATATGTAAGAATAGATAAAATGCAGTTTCAAATAATGACATTTTCTTAGGGATTACTGAACCCCTCCTGATAATGACATAATAAAAATATTATGTATTTGTCTATTGCATTTTATTGTCAGTAAAATGTTTAGTAGCATCCATAATCCAGGGGAAGGCACCCTGAAAATCTGTTGGATTTGGAATCAGGTATTCTAGGTTCAATTTGCAGCTGAATCACTTGTTAGATGTTGACTTGAGCAAGTGTTCAATCCTGTCCAAATCTGTAAAATAGGAACCTTAAATGGAATTTGCACATGAGATTGTTCTATATGGTATAAAACATTCTATAAGTGGAACACTTTTTATTGCTATCATTTTTGTTTCCATTAAAGATAATAAAACCCACATTTGCACAGTGACTCACTGGAAATGTAAGCAGAATGAACCAACTGGTTCTGTTTCTCAAGAAAGTTACAACATTGAATAGAGAGGAAGGTTAGGCACTTCCGAGTAACTCTCTGCCAATTTTAGTGCACATGACTGTCTGTCACATCCTCTTCAAGGTATCGAGAAGAGGCCCATCTTAGTGATTTTCTTATTGCTCAGACAAAATATCTGGTACCCACAACATAAGGGAGGAGGTTTTTAAAAAAATACTAAGTTTATTGTTACATTATAGGAATATATTATGATCACATTCATCACTGAGAACTTGTATAATATATATATATCTTGATTCATATTTTTCTCATACATTGCCCTTTTTTCAATCCCTTACCCCCATATACATAAGCTTTGTATTCCATTTTTTCCTGAGGTCCAGAATATATGATAGGTATAGGAGAGGATTTATCCAAGCATCTTCCCTTAAAAGAGAGAGAGAAAACCATTCTCTTCTATAAATGATCTAATTTCAGAGAAAGTTTTAATAACTGGCTTATAATGGTTCCTTAGCAATCAGCAGCTAACATTTGAAACAGAATTTAGAGTTTAGAAAAAATTCTACTTCCACTGCTTTTCTAAAGAAGAAGGCATCTGAAAATAGAATTTTC
>PVIC010022961.1:0-27262 GCA_004025085.1 Thryonomys swinderianus | reverse complement strand
TCAGCAATCCTCCTGTCTCTGCCTCCCGAGTGCTGGGATGACAGACGTGAGCCACCACGTCCAGCATTGTGGTATGCGGTGTTGATTGCTGGTGGGCGTATCTCCACGCCCAACATTATATGTGGTTACCGGGGATCGAACTCAGGACCTTGCGCTTGCGAAGCAGGCGCCGGAACCACTGAGCTAACCCTCCGGCCCCTCTTTTATTTTCTTTCAAAATCATATTTATTCCTTCCCCTCATTATGTTCCCATACCAAATTCCCTTTGGAAATTGCCTATTTTACATAAACTATCATACATTCTAGAGCTAATTTACATTTACAGGTGCTCATATCAAAGAAAATTTGCATATCTGTAATCTATTTATTTCACTTATTAGTGTGTCTTCCAGGTATATCCATTTGCACATAAATAAATGAATCTTGTCATTATGGCAGAGTAATACTTTTTCTTTTTTGAGTTTCAGCATCCACCATGTCCTGCTCTCAGAAATTGGAGGTCCTGGGCCGGAGGGTTGGCTCAGTGGTTCCAGTGCCTGCCTCGCAAGCGCAAGGACCTGAGTTCAATCCCCGGTAACCACATATAATGCTGGGCGTGGAGACACGCCCACCAACAATCAACAAGGTGGCTCACGCCTGTAATCCCAGCACTCAGGAGGCAGGGACAGGAGGATTGCTGAGTTCGCTGCGGCTTGCCTGGGTACCATAGTGAGCTCAGGGTCAGACTGAACTACAAAGCGAGACCCTGTCTCAAAAAGCAAAAAAAAAAAAAAAAAAAAAAGAAAGAAATTGGGGGTCCCGGGCCTCCCAGCTTCAATCCTACCTCTTGTCTGGCTTATGGTCCTTTGGCTTTGAACTCAATTATACTACCAGGCTTTTGGGTCTCCATCCTGCAGTCAGCAAATCAGGGGACTTTTTAACCTTTGTGATCAAGTGAGTCAATTCCCATAGTAAAGCTCTCATAAATCTACATATGAATTCCACTTATTCACATGAATACTAACCATGCATCACTGCACTTGGTTTTGGAGATACAATAGTGCACAAGTAAGGAGGCACTCAAGTATTAATTGAGGAGTTTACTCTGCCAGCAGTCTTTATGAGTTCAAATTCCATTCACTCTCTTCTTCATGGCAAATCAATTAAAATCTGTGCCTCAGTTTCCTTCTCTGTGAAATAGTATGATAATGGTATCACATATATTAGGTGAAGTCCTTGAGATAATTTATCACTCAATATTATTATTATGCCTGTTCTCAAGATGTGTATGTTTAATGTTGCTCATCATGTGTGTCCTACAGAAAATATCTGAGAGTCACTGTTCTAGAAATAATAGAGGGATGCATCTAGGAAGTTATGCTCCTCTCTGAAGGTAAACTGGGGGCCAGTTAGCTTTGGCTTGGGGTTCACTTCCACTTTCCATCATTTTTGATGGAGAAGTGGTTTCTTTAGTAGAAACAGGCTCTATTTAACCAACAGCTTTCAATTTTCTTTTGTTCTGATGAGGTATAAACATTTTGTCAACCTTTCCACATCACCTCAATTTAGTTGCTGATGTTAAAGATTACTCTGTCAGCCATGTAGTGATCTTACCAGCAGTTGGTGGTCTTTCATTTGTCCTGTATCCCCAGTGAATTTCCTCCTATTTATGGGAAGGAAGTGACCTTAACTTGCAGAGGTTTTCATATCCATTTGAGCTCAAGGCTCCTCTATGCCAACATCTCTCATACTGCACAGCTCTTGTTTAAGAATTCTGTATTGCACATCTTACATGTTATGACCCCAGTGATTTGAAATTTTCATTTAGACTGAGGTTGCAAAATAAAACACAGGGTCATTATAGGCATCTCTTAAATGGAATGTCTCAAAGTCATGTGTCAATTTCATGGCTGCTTGGTAATTTTCTGATTTTTCAAGCTTACATAGAAAATAGGAAAAATGACAACAGAGTTTAGAAATATGTGTATGTGTTGGGCATTGTCTTTTATGGACCATTTGCATAAAAATCTAGTCTTTCACAGAAAGACATAATATGTAGTAGCAGACGTAACTCAGAAAATTCTAGATCTTTTTAAATCAGTGGGCTTTAGGTAATGAATCTATTTAAATAGAACATTCTTATCAAGGTAAGTTAATGAGAAATGTTATGTATTTTATATTATGTGTTAAAGTTTTTATTTTAAATAAAACAAGTCAGTGTTCACTTTAAGCAGCTGCCAGCATTTATTCGTTTCAGTCATGCTTTTAAACAACCTTCAAAAACATTTGCTTTTATTGATAGATCATTAGTGAATGTATTACCTGATTTCTTACTGGGTTTATTTAACTGAAACATCCTGTTGCATTTCTAGACCATCTTCTTATTAGTCAGATCTTCAATAAAGTGGCAAAACCTTTCTTTGTAAAGATTTATTCTTGGAAGTCCATAAGGTTGGGTTAATGGATAACTTATCTAAAAGTGTTTTTATGAATTTTCTTTCCGTATTTCAGTTTAGGGGAAGGGAATACAGTAGAAATTGCCTGTAGGGTGTTTTTATTTGGATTTTGCATTCTGATAGCTTTTGGAAAGAATTATGTTGGTTGTTGGGGAGATGAGGAAGAGGGGATAATTTCATCTGGACCTCGGGAGGCTTCATGGCCTTTGCCTGCTGAGGTAGAGTGGGGAGGAGTAAGAGGATGGTTGATCATCTGCCCCCAATAAAGACCACTCAGCTTCCTATACTAGGTAGGTTTGGATTTGAAAGAACTATGTGGCTATCACTTTTGGAACCCAGATCATGCTTCCCAAGGATGCTTTCCTCATGATTGACACATTCACAGAGCTCTAGAGAGGAAGATTTTTGACTGTGACCGTGATTGGATTGAATTTTCCATCAAAGTGGCCATGGTGTAAAGAGAGGGGTTCAGATATTTTATTTATTTATTTATTCATTTTAAAGCGGATTCTTTATTGGTACAATTCATATACATCTCGCAATCACATATAACATTGGGGAATTTGTACCAGCATATGACACAAGTTAATACTCATTTTTACCCATATCCCTACCCACCCCCTTTATACATACTCTTTTATTTTCTTTCTGAATCATATTTATTCCTTCCCCTCATTACATTCCCACACCAAATTTCCTATGGAAATTTTCCATTCTATAAAAACTGTCATACTTTCTAGAGCTCATTTGCATCTACAGGTGTTCATATCAAAGAGAAGATCCGGAATTTGCCTATCTGTGATCTATTTATTTCACTCATTAGTATATACTCCAGGTGTCTCCATTTGCACCTAAATGAATCAATCTTGTCATTCTTTATGGCAGAATGATACTCCATTTTATAAAAAAAAACCCACATCTTCTTTATCCACTCTCCAGTTGATGGGCATTTGGGTTGTTTCCAAGATTGAGCTATCACAAACTGAGCTGCTATGAACAAGGATATTTTAAAAGGATAAACCTCAGTGATGTGTGTTGCATCTAAATTTTTTGCAGTAAATTCTACATCCAGTCAGAAATGCAGACACAGGCCCTGCCTTGAGAGAGCCCACAGTGAGGTGGGAAAAGTAGGACACAAGTATAATGATGGATAGTCAGAAATAAGCGATTCTGGGAAGTCAGAATGCCCATCTAGAATATTTCACAGAATTTAGGGAAAAAGTTTTCTTGAAAGTGATCAAGAACAGTATCATATCTCTTCAAGGACTTTGGGGAAGATTGGTACAGACTGGATTGAGGAAAATGAAGAAAAGTTCTTTCCAAAGCTAAGCAATCATGTAACCAGATGCTTATTACAGGGACTTTGTGAAGAAAAAGAGAAAAGTTTGATTCAACTGAGGACTGTGGCAAGGAAATTCATGAGAATAATTATTGGAAAACTTGGCTGCTGCTAACATTAAAGATATTTAGAAAACATAAAATGCTATGATAGAAAAAAATAAATGGGGAATAAGATTTTTGAGGTTTGTATGGCCTGGGCTATGTTTCTTAATCTCTTTTAGTCTTAGTTTTCTTACTCTTGGAAAGAGTCTTTATTCTGGAAATAAGAATAACCACAATAATGATGATGGCAACTATCATTTATTGAACATAAAGATATGTCTGGTATGAACTGGTGCTCAATAGAAAGTTGTTTTTTTGATACTTGTGTTATTGTAATTATAGCACTAGCTACTCAGAATGCTGTGTTGGAGCATAAAGGGTCTCAAGTGCATTCTTCATTTGTCCTGAGCATTATCAGTGCTGCTGAAGGTCATTCCCTTTTGTACAGTGCTTGGATACTAAGCATGTTGTCAAACCCCGGCCTCCCAGTTCTGTCTCTGTGGATCTATTGCTATGGTATCAGGCCCATTCTTCAAGAAATTCTTGTTTTAACCACAAATCTACTAACTTTTTTTTTTTTTTTTGAGACAGGGTCTCACTTTGTAGTTCAAGCTGGCCCTGAGCTCACTATGTAGCCCAGGCAAGCCTCGAACTCAGCAGTCCTCCTGCCTCTGCCTCCCGAGTGCTGGGATTACAGGCATGAGCCACCACGCCCAGCACTGTGGTATGTGGCATTGATTGCTGGTGAGGGTGAGTCACCACGCCCAGCATTCTATGTGGTTACCGGGATTGAACTCAGGATCTTGCACTTGCGGGGCAGGCGCCGGAACCACTGAGCTAAATCTCCAGGCCAAATCTACCAACTTTTATCGTTTTTCTTTTTCCTTTGCTATAAATATCAGTGCTACATTTCTGTAAGGTCCAGTTGTTATTTTCCTAGAATAATCTCTTTATTTGTGCATCCGTAACTCTTTCTCAAGATACCCTACCAGATACTCATTAATATAATTAGTCAAAGGGACAAGTATATTGGTGGCCTCTCTGTCTCTCTTGTTCAAGCTACTTATTTTTTTCTCTCCTTTTGCAGATTTATATTAGGCATCTCCAGTGGTTTCAGATACAATAGCCCACGTTTTTAGTTTTAGAAAAATCACTCTCATTGAAGCAACTTCTGTGAAGTTTTATGAAGTTACTACAGAATGGCAGAATCCTAAGAAGCTGCAAGCTAAGTTATCTGGTCCAGCCAATATGCTCATCAGCTGGAGAAGGGCAGGTTGTTTTGAGTAGGAGCAAGTGAAGATGAGTCTGGAAGCAGCATGGGTAGACGCTGGATAGTACACAGCAAGAAGGGGTGATAAACAGGAATTGAGTTGATCTTGGGTTGATAAATGTATAATTTGGGGAGTTTTTTGTTTTTGCTGAAAAACATGATAGTAGTTAACTCAGCATGCAAATGTTCTTGTGGAAATTACTTCTCACCCTATTTTAAAATAATAGCAACACTTTCAAATTATAGATACAGAAATTATAGAAAGAGCACTCAGAAATCAGATTGGTTTATGGGAAGGTATTATTCACAGGGAGGTAAAAGCTTTTATGCTTTATAGATGCTTTTAGGGTTGAAGCAAATCTAGTATTCATTTATAGCCTAACTCATTTTCACATTGCAGTGAGATTTTGCAAATATAACCTCAGTGCTGCCCTTTCCTGAACTCTGAGAATGCACCAAGCTGTATTTGTTCATAAAGGTGAATTTCTTTTTGAAGAGCAGTTTTATTTAATTTTTGTTTTTCATGATGTCTATTACAGTATGTGTAAAGTTTTCAGTCTTTCAGGCTTCTTTTTCTCCACCTATGAGGTATCTATGCATTTACTTCTCTGGGTGCCTGGTTCCCAGTCATAGAAAGAAAAAGCAGTCATTGTGGGAAGCAAAATATCTTTGGGTTTTTAAGATCTGCCACCATTTACTGTTTAACATATTGTGTCTCGTGAGCTGAATGCACATATGAATCATCAGCCAGGATCTAGTAAGCCAATCTGATCCAGCCACATTATTTTATAGGTGGAAATCCACAGTCCGGGAGCACAGAGCCTTTCACCTTTGCTCACAGCCTGCAGGTTTGCTCAGAACCTGTTTCTCTGGCCACCAGGCCAATCTTTGGCTGCTTTCCACTACTGTGGTCTCACAGTGAGACTGTGCTCTGAGAACTGTGGATGGATTAATGACTGATTAATTGTTAGCGACTTCCAAGGAAGCAGATTAGAGATGGTCAGGAGCTCTTTGCTTGATTCTTCTGCAAATCAAGTCTTTTCCCCTCTTGATGAGTTCTCAGTGGAAAAACTCAGCCAGATCATTAGAGGAAGATGATAAAGACTTTGTACTAGGGATGATCAGCAAGACCCTGCTGACCGTGGAGCCTGTTGCAGGCCCTCTATTAGGTGTTAGGAGCCAACTGAGGGTCAAATCAGGCACAACTGAAAAGGATGGGAAATATTTTGGGGAGGTGGGATGAAGGAGAGTCAAGGATAAGCATAAGCAAACAGACCTTCTGATGTGTGATATATGTATGTGTTCAGAGTTTGGAGAACAGAGGGGAAGATTAGTGTGGTGCTGGGAATGTGGAAGAAACAAGGAGGATTTGAGTGACATCTGCTGAAAACATCTGCAGACAGGAGCAGGGTGCTCAGCTCACCCTTGTTTCTCTGTTCAGACTCAAGTCACCCATGCATCCGCACATGCCCATGATTTTCTAGAACATCTGTTTCAACTGCATTTCATTTCATTAAATTATACAATTTATTTTAAAACCAAATGTGATTTAATTTTCAATGTGATTTAAGAACATCCTCCACTCTACCTTGTGCTATTAGGGATTGAACTCAGAGGCCCTTTGCACAGAGCCACATATTTTAGGATTTTTTATAAAATTTTTAAAAAACGTTAAAATTGATTTTATTGCTACATTTTATGTACTTTGTGATCACAATCAACATTGAGAATTTGTGCCTGTACATGACACATCTTGATTCTCATTATTTCTTTTCCCTTCCAATTCCCCACCCTCTCTCTATATGAGCTTTGTTTCCATTTTTTTACCATCATATTTTTTTCTTTCCTCTCTTTACTTGCCACTATACCCTTTTTCACTTGAACATTTCCTTCATATTTCACAGTATCTATCATACATTCTGGACCTCATTTATACCTTCATTTTTTTCTACTAGAGGAAATGATACAGCATTTACACATCTGTGTCCTATTTAAAATTGAAAAGGAAGCAATTCTCCCAAATTCACTCTGGGACACAGCCATTACCTTGATTCCAAAAGCAGAGAAAGACCCAACCAAAAAAGAGAACTACAGGCCAATCTCCCTAATGAATAGAGATATAAAAATCTTCAATAAGATACTGACAGACTACAGAGGATAATCAACAAGATCATATAGCCTAACCAAATTGGATTCATTCAAAGGATGCAAGGATGGTTCAATATATGCAAATCAATAAATCTAATACAATGTATTACAACGTTTTTTTTTTTAATTTTGAGAGAAGGTCTTATTAGAGTCAAACTTGCAACCCTCTTCCTTCAGCCTCCCAGTATACTGGGATTACAAGCTTATACTACCACACTCCATCTAAGAACTTTATAGACATTTGAAGGAAGACTAAGCTCTGTTAGAGCAAAGAAATATCTCCTCCTATTTACAGAGTGTGATTGCAGTTATTGTTTGTAATTTTTTTCTAATATTTTACATTTTTACATTTTATAATTTGTTGGATTTCTAACACCATTTTATTTAATTATAAAAGCAAACTGTAAGAAGGTAAATTAGTTTTAATCTTCTGTTTTATAGACAGGAAATCTGAGATTCAATGAAGTTAAGTGTTTTGCTCACAGGCTCATAACTGAGTGTATACAACAGAATTTAAACACAGACCTGAGTTTCAACCCTGAACTCTTTTTCTTCAATTTACTTGATTAATGATTTTAATTAGTACGTTGTTCTGTGGGTTTTATTTTCTCCTTTGCTTGAAGAATATTATGATGATAAAATAAGCCAATCTGGACCGTCTTCATAGCACTATGCACAATAAACATTTCAAAGACTGTATGTGTCAAGTTTCTGAATTACAAGAGTTGCTTTTAATTCTAGTCTAGAACTTTGATTGGCTTTAGTTTACCATGAATTGGTCCTTTTCTGTAACATTTTTATCAGTTGTAGTGAATTCAAGTATGTTTTTCAATTACATATTTCCTGATTCTTTCCTATTTCCTTGTTTTTACTGAGGTTCCTAAGAAATTGAAAAATCATCCACAACTTTTTATATTCATTGAAGAAGGTGGAATATTTTTAGTTTTTTTTTAAAAAAAAATCACCAGTGCAGTTTTTGTAATGGTTCACACTACCAAAATGTGACATCTGATACTTATCATGATTGGCTTCCCAGAGGAATTGTGTGCATTTTCATTATTCTTCTCTGTGTGACCTCTGAAGGCAATATTTCTTTTGTGATAAAGTCATGAAACAGATTTGTAGTTTATTGTTTGAGATCAGTTGAATTCTGTCTTTCAACTTTTTTGTGTAGCATTAAACTAGGTACTTGGGAGAGGGAGAAATGGAAGCAAAGGGAATGGAAGGGAAGGGAAGAAGAGAGGAGACAAGTAGAAGCTGTAACAAATGAAATGATGATTATTTTTGAAGAGTCTAGTAGAGGAGATAAAATATACTCTTGTACCAGTGGGATACAAATAGTTACTACTTGTAATGGTTCATTTTATGTATCAGTTTGGCTTGAGTATGCTCAATTAAGCACTGTTTGTGGTGCATGTTTCTAGATGATATTATTATGAAAATCAGTGAACTCAGTAAATCAGATTGCCCTCCATGGTGGCTCACAATTGAGGTGGGATATTTCATCTTAGGTGGGGATGTGCACCTTAAGCTGCTTGGGTTCTTAAATCTTAAGTTGAATTATACACCGTCTTTCCTAGGTCTTAGCTTGCAGATGGCAGACTGTGGGACTTTTCAGGCTTTACAAGTACATGGGTGAGGTCCTCATAATAATTTATATACATACATATTCATATATATGTGTGATTTTATATATATAGCACATTATATTGGTTCTGGTTCTCTGGAGAACTCTAGCTAATTACATTATTCACTTAAAATTCATTCAGTGTTTTGGAGTATAATGAATAAGACCATTTTACATGACAAAAATACCTTGTTTTCTTGGTGCTTAGTCTGGCTGGGGAGATTTTTTTTTTTCATTCATTTTACAAGTAATTATGTTGTAAGACAATGTGAAATAAGTGACAAGGTAAAAATGCTCAAGTAAGGGAAAGAAATATCATTTCTGACAGCTAATCATAAAGGTCTTGTAGGAAAGCTTACACTTGAAAGGTGTCTTGAAGAAAAGATAGATTTCTTGATAGGTAGAATTGGAAAAAGAAAACCCACTAGCATACAGAATGTTCTGAATGAAGACTGAATGAATGAACAAATGGCAAATATCAAAGCCTTGGGTGTTTCTGAGAGCAACATGGCTGAGACCTAAGGTGTGTGTAAGGCACAGAGGTGGAGAAAATATCAATATTAGAATGTGTACTACTGAGGGTTTTCTGTCACCTTTCATGTCTTCACTGAAACAAACAAACAAATAAACAATCAAACAAACAGTGACTGAACTGTTTGTGTTATTTATAAGGAAACTGTTGCCCAGGGTGAAAACAGTTGTGAGGACTTAGTGATGACTGGTGCCTGTTCGTTATATTTTCACTTTAGATACATATGATTGCATAAATTTTCCTACTTCAAAAGGAAACCAGTCATCTGGAAACTTTTTTCTTTGTGGCAAATAAAAAGCAAGTTTGAATGTGTTCACCATTAGAAAGACTCCATTTTCATCAGAGAACAGTGTGTTGTTACATGGTAGGCTTCAGAGATATATGCATGAAGCTCCAGTGTTGATAAAACCTTTTGGTGCTGGGTGACATCCATTTGGAATATTCCAAGATGGCTGCTCTGACCAGTCAATATCTATGTCACTTACTAGATAAGCTCAATGTCATCCTCCAGTGTAAGAACAAGTAAAATGCTTTGTATTACTCTCAGTCAAAACCATTCATTTTAGAAAGTGCTGTGTGGGTGATATGTCATGATTAGTGACATGTCCCATTATACTGAATTGGAGTGATTCATATGAAAACCCCTATTGCTTTACGAGTAACTGCATTAGAAATTCATGGCAATCAAATCATGTCTAATGCTTGAACAATGAAAGCAGATTTGAAGTTGTTGTAGGATAATGTGACTAAGGTGAAGGTGACATATTGAAGAAGCTTCTTTCCCGTCTGTGGCCTATGGAAGATGACAAGATAGATTGGTAGACAAGGGACATGGAGACTGAATTCAGATCCTGTCCCTGACATGTGTTAGCTCTGTGACCTTGGGAAGGGTCCTAAACTGTTGTGTTTAAGTGAATGGTATCACATATACTTCTTCAAATCTGCCAAGCATTGAGTAATTAATAGTATTAGTTTGTGCTCAATTAATGTCAGTAATCATCACATCATTATGATCCCATTATTTATCTGGAATTCAACCAGGAAGTATATTGCTCTAAAATTCACATATTTGGATAAGAGCTAGCAAATATTTGCTTCCTGTGGTACTTATTATAGTTATATTATTATATTATTTTGGTTACACATGAAGAATTTGATTACAAAGTATATCACACTTTACTGAGATTTCCCAGTTGAAAGTAGAGTTACCTCTGTTCTACTATTCCTGTGTGTGATAATAGCTTGGCATTTGAAATATTTCTTTCCTCTTCTTACACTGTCACACAGCATGAAGGTCCACCCACAAATGTGGGAGGGAATCTTCTCACCTTCAAGACAGGGCACTGTCATGCTACCTGCCACCACAGTGTGATGTAGAATGCTGAGGTGGTATATAAGGAACACTCAAACCTCAATTCAAGACTGAACTATTGTGTTAATCATTTGGAGCCATTTTTGTGGCAGCTGATAAAAGAAGCTGTCAAATTCTTCTGGGTGTAGTAGACCAAAGCCAGCCTTGCTTAAAAGACAGGTAATAAGTAGTCAGACTAATTCTCAGTAAACTCAGTTTAGTGGTTCACCTAAAAGGATGCAAATTCAAGGTACAGGGGATGAATGTGGAAAAGCTCTAAGGTATGGCTTGTGCAGTCAAAGTACAAACTAAAAGATTCAAGGGGAGAAAAGACAGTTGTAAAGAGGCAGAGACAGGTTTGAGAATAGTAATTATACAATATTAATTGAACATCTGTGTGTCAAGAACAGCTTCAATAAGTAAAATGATCACAACCTTCTGTTTTCATTGAACTAGTGAAGCTTGAAAGACCTTGACTATTGAATTAAGCAATTTGTATTTTATTTTTAAGATGACTGAGAATATGAAGGTATAAACGATGGAAGTAAATGATTAGAGAAGTATTCTGAAAGATCACTGTGTTGGAGGGAGGGACAATAGTGCCTTGTTGTCAATATGGTCATTTCAGATGTCCAAGAGATGAAAAAGGTTATAAAGCTGTGATGCAAAGCATAAATATTTAAGAAGTACAATTGATGAGATTTGATGAACAATTTTAAGAGGGTGATGATGTCAAGAGATGAGAACACATTAATAAGTGAAATAAATAGATCACAGGTTTGTAAATACCATATCTTTTCTCTGGTATGAAAACCTGTAGATGTAAAAAGTTATAGAATATATGATAGATTCTGTAAAATAGGTTGTATTCAAAGGGAAAGTGGTGGGGAACGTAATGAAGGGAAAGAATAAATATGATTCAGAAAGAAAAAGAAATAGCATGTATATAAGGGGTGGGGGGTTGTGGGTGGGTAGAGATATGGGTAAAAATGAGAATTAACTTGTGTCATATATTGGTACAAATTCCCCAGTGTTGAGTGTGACTGTGAACTGTATATAATGTACCAATAAAAAATTCAATTAGAAAAAAGGAGAGAGAGGGCTGGAGGGTTAGCTCAGTGGTTCTGGCGCCTGCCTTGCAAATGCAAGGTCCTGAGTTTGATCCCCCGGTACCCACAAACAATGCTGGGTGTGGAGACTCAACGCCCACCAACAATCAATACCGCATACCACAGTGCCGGGCGTGGTGGCTCATGCCTGTCATCCCAGCACTAGGGAGGCAGAGGCAGGAGGATTGCTGAGTTCAAGGCTTGCCTGGGCTACATAGTGAGCTCAGAGCCAGCCTGAACTGTAAAGCGAAACCCTGTCTCAAAAAAAAAAAAGAAAAAAAAAGAGACAGATGAGGATAAGAGATGACTTTCAAGATTATCTTGAGTAACTGGTTATATATTGAACAAATATGAAGAGTCAGTGATGTAATTGAACAAATATGAAGAGTCAGTGATGTAGAAAGCCAGGATAAAAGAGTTTGCAGAATATACTTAGCAATCCTGGTTATGGTTAACCAGTTTGCACAATACGTGGGCCAGAGTAAGTGTTTGATACCTGTTAGTAGAGGATGAAATAATGTCATTATGCCTTTATTAAAGTCCTTCTGGGTAAAGGACAGAACCTACATTCCAAATCTTACTATATAAGAATGGAATAGTATGACTAGAAGAGAAATTAAAGACATGAACACTATTCTTTTTTTTTGAGACAGGGTCTTGCTTTGTAGTTCAGGCTGGCCCTGAGCTCACTATGTAGCCCAGGCAAGCCTCGAACTCAGCAATCCTCCTGTCTCTGCCTCCCGAGTGCTGGGATGACAGGTGTGAGTCACCACGCCCGGCACTGAGGTATGTGGTATTGATTGTTGGTGGGCGTGAGTCTCCATGCCCAGCACTGTATGTGGTTTCCGGGGATCAAACTGAGGACCTTGCTCTTGCGAGGCAGGCACCAGAACCACTGAGCTAACCCTCCGGCCCATGAACACTATTCTTAATTTTCTTTTTTCTTATTTATTTATTTATTTTTGAGACAGGATCTCGTTTTGTAGTTCAGGTTGGCCCTGAGCCCACTATGTAGCCCAGGTAAGCCTCAAACTCACAGCAATCCTCCTGCCTTTGCCTCTAGAGTGCTGGGATTATAGGTATGAGCTGCCACACCTGGCATTGTGGTATATGGTACTGATTTCTGGTAGGTGTGAGTCACCATGCCCAGTATTGTTGGAACCAGGGAGCTTGCACTTGCTAGTTAGGTGCCAGAACAACTGAGCTAAATCTCTGGCCCTATTTATTTTAAGTTGAATTTATTGTTTGTTTTTTTTTTTGACAGGGTCTCGCTTTGTAGTTCAGGCTGGCTCTGAGCTCACTGTGTAGCCCAGGCAAGCCTTGAACTCAGCAATCCTCCTGTCTCGGCCTCCTGAGTGCTGTGATTACAGGCATGAGCCACCACACCTGGCACTGTGGTATGTGGTATTGATTGCTGGTGGGCGTGAGTCACCACACCCAGCATTCTATGTGGTTTCCGGGGATTGAACTCAGGACCTTGCGCTTGCGAGGCAGGCGCTGGAACCACTGAGCTAACCCTCCAGCCCCTGTTGGTATATTTTAAGTATACATTATTTTCACATTCATTGTTGAGAATTTGTACCTGTACACAATATATTCTTTTTTAAATCGAATTGTTTATTGGTACATTCTATATGCAATTCACAGTCATAGTCAACACTGGGGAATTTGTACCAGTATATGACACAAGCTAATTCTTATTTTTACCTATATCCCTACCCACTCACAACCCCTCCACCCCTTATATACATGCTATTTCCTTTTCTTTCTGAATGATATTTTTTCTCATTTCCCTGCCACCCCTCCAGTCCCTCCACTGTCCTGTATATGTAAGCTGTGTTTCCATTTTTCCCTTTTTACCTTCAAGTTTTTCCTTTCCCATCTTAGTTTTCCTCTGTCCCCCTCCCCTTCCTCTTTGAAGATTTTCTTTCTATTTCCCAACACACGTACATTTTGGACTTTATTCACTTGTGGTTTCTCACACTAGAGAAGTGACATACTATTTACACATGTGTTTCCCATTTATTTGACTTAGATATAGCATCAGTGTTCATCAATTTAGCTAAAAATACCTCTAACATTATTCATTATAGTTGAGTAATACTCCATTTTATAAAAACAAAAATGAAACACACATGTTCGCCTGGTCTCCAGTTGATGGGCTTAGGTGTTGTTTCCAAGATTTATCTATTGCAAACTATGCTGTCATAAATATGGATGCACATATATTGTTGTGCTATGATGTTTTAAATTCTTTGATGAATATACCCAGCAGGGAAATACAAGATCAAATAGGACCTTTGATCCTAGCTTTTTGAGGAACCTCCACACTGATTTCCACAGTGGTTGTACCACATTATAAGTTTTCTTTTTGCTCAGTTAGTGGTTACTCTTGCTGTGCAGAAGCTTTTTAGTAGTAGCTTCCTAGTTTTTGAGTTTGCTAGCTTCGCTGATATGGAGATTTGTTCATAAATTCTTTCGCTATGCTAATATCATCAAGAAATTTACCTAAACTAAACTTTTGGAATCAAGGTAATGGTTGCTTCCAAGAGTTAATTTGTGAGTTCTGGTTCCCTTTGGATTTCATTAAAGAATTTGAGAGTCAGTGGCATTAGCTGTTCCCTACATTTCTTGTAGAATTTCATTTTTAATTACATTTTCCATTTCACTGATTGATATTTGGGTGTTTAAAATTTTTATATATTCTGTATTCAACTTTGGAAGATCATCTGTATTTAGGAATCAGTCCATTTCTTCTGTGTTTTTCATCTTATTAGAGTACAGTTTCTTAAAGTAGGTATTGATTGTCCTCTGTATTTCTGCTGGATGTGTTGAGATTTCCCTTTTACATTCCTAATTACATGGATTTGAGCTTTTCTTTCCTTTTTTTTTTTTTAAAGGGTGGCTAAGGGTTTTGCTTATTTATTAATGAAAACCAACATTTTTATTTGTTGATTTTTTTGTATTATCCTCTTGGTCTCCATTGCATTAACATGTTCTGCGATCCTCATAATTTCTCTCCTTGTGTGAGCTTTTAGTTTTCTTCCTCCTGCTTTTCTGGAAACTTTAGGTTTAGCATTAGGTTGTTTGTTTGAACTTGCTGTATCTTCCTAGTGTGGGAATTTCTGCTATGCATTTCTGTCATGGAACTGTTTTCATTTTGTCCTATAAATTTCTTTATGTTGAACTGGCACTATAATTTAAGTGTAGAAACAGTCTAATTTCTTCTTTAATTTCCTCTGTATCCCATTGGTTGTTCAGGAGGGTATTATTCAATATCCATGTGTTTGTGAAATTCTTCTGGCTTCTGTTCGTCTTCAGTTTCACTGCACTGTGGTCTGACAAAATACAAGGGCTAAATTAATTTCCTTTGCTTTTACTGAAATATGTTTTATGAGGTAGCATGTGGTCTATTTTGGAGAATGACCCATGTGCAGAGAAGAGTGTGTATTCTGATTCTTTGGGGCAGAACACTATATAGACATCTACTAAGTCTATTTATTCAAAAGTTTGATTCAGTTCTAGTATTTTACTGTTAATTTTATGTCTAGTTGATCTATTTATGATAGTGGTATTGGTCATCCACTAATATTGTATTAATACTTACTTGGTTTTTCATTTTGATTAATATTTATTTTATATAGTTGAGTGCACTAGCATTTGGTGCATATATGTTGATTATTTTCATCTCCTCCTCTTTGATCCTTTTATAAGGTTGTAGTTACCTTCTTTGTCTCTTTTAATTACTTTTTGTTTGAATCTACTTTGCAAATATATGATAGCCAGTTCTGCTTTTTTGCAGCTTCCTTTCATGTGGAGAGTTGTTTTCTATCCTTTGCTTTCAATCTATGAATTTCTTTTTGAATTGTTTCTTGAATACAGCATATTGTTGGATATTGCTTCTTAATCCATTATTCCAGTTTCTTTTATTTGGTGAATTGGCACCATTAACATTGATGGTTATAAATGATATGCATTGACTTCTCCTTGTCATCATTGTTTCCTCTTGTTGGTACTTTTATTTTTCATTCTCTTCCACTTTCCATTTAATTTCTTGCCTTGCCTGATGGCTTTATACTCTTGGCCTCATGCAGTTGTGACCCTCAATTTCTTTTTCTAGGGTATTGCTTAGAACTTTTGGGAGTGATGATCTAGTATTCCATGAAGTTTCTCAGATGTTCTTTGTTACAGAACTTTGGTATTTCTCAGTCAGTTTTGACAGATAGTTTTTTAAAAATTGAATTCTTGGGCTGGAGGGTTAGCTCAGTGGTTCCGGCGCCTGCCTCGCAAGTGCAAGGTCCTGAGTTCGATCCCCGGTAACCACATACAGTGCTGGGTGTGGAGACTCACACCCACCAGCAATCAACACCACATACCACAGTGCCAGGCGAGGTGGCTCACGCCTGTAATCCCAGCACTGGGGAGGCAGAGACAAGAGGATTGCTGAGTTCGTGGTGGCTTGCCTGGGCTCCATAGTGAGCTCAGGGCCAGCCTGAACTACAAAGCGAGACCCTGTCTCAAAAAAAAAAAATTGAATTATTTATTGGTACAATTTATATACATCTCACAATCACATATAACATTGGGGAATTTGTACCAGTATATGACACAAGTTAATTCTCATTTTTACCCCATATCCCTACCCACCCACACCTCCCCACCCCCTTTATACACACTTTTTTATTTTCTTTCTGTATCATATTTATTCCTTCCCCTCATTACATTCCCACACCAAATTTCCTATGGAAATTTCCCACTCTATAAAAGCTGTCATACTTTCTAGAGCTCATTTGCATCTACAGGTGTTCATGTCAAAGAGAAGATCCGGAATTTGTCTATCTGTGATCTATTGCTTTCACTTATTAGTATATCCTCCAGGTGTCTCCATTTGCACCTAAATGGATCAATCTTGTCATTCTTTATGGCAGAATAATACTTCATTTTATAAAAAAACCACATCTTCTTTATCCACTCTCCAGTTGATGGACATTTGGGTTGTTTCCAAGATTGAGCTATCACGAACTGAGCTGCTGTGAACAAGGGTGTACATCTGTCTTTCCAATGTAATTTTAAAAATTCTTTTGGGTATATTCCTAGCAGGGGGATAGCAGAGTCAAATGGGACCCCTAGTCCTAGTTTTCTGAGAAATCTCCACACGGGTCTCCACAATGGTTGCACAAGTCTGCAATCCCACGAACAGTGGAGAAGGGTTACTTTCTCCCCACAGCCTCGCCAGCATTTATTGTTGGTTGATTTTGTGATCGCAGCCATTCTTTGTGGAGTGAGATGAAATCTCAGTGTTGTTTTCATTTGCATCTGTCGAATGACCAGTGCTGTTGAACATTTCTTCATATGTTTCTTGGCTGCTTTGATTTCTGCCTCTGAGAAGTGTCTGTTCATTTCAGATGCCCATTTTTGAATTGGGTCTTTAAAATTGGGGAGGCTGATCAGTTTGAGTTCTTTATATATTGTAGATAATAGCCCTTTGTCTGATAAACAGCTAGTAAAGATTTTTTTTCCCATGTTGACAGGTAGTTTTGTAAGATACATCAATGTAGCTTGGAAATAGTTTTCTTTTAGGGCTGAAATGCATCACTCCAGGCTCTCCTTTACTTGAGGGCTTGTGTTGAAAAGTCTGCTGTAATTCTGTTGGACTTTGTATGTGATTTATTTCTTTGCTCTAACTGCTTTTAATATTTGAAATTTCAATATTCTTCTTTTGGGTTTCTGGAATCTTGAGTTTTATATGCCTGTGTGTAGATTTTTTCTTTTATCATGGCTAGTTGGATATACCTCAGTTATCAGTATTTTGAATTATTTTCCCCTGCTTGGAAGTTTTCTGACTTTACTTCTGTAAACAGTTTTTAAATGGTGAATGCACTATCTCCTATTTCTTTATTAATTCCAACCAGTCTTGTATTATTTTTCTTTGAAATATCTAGCTGCTGGATAGATTTCTCATGTTCCCTTGCTATTTTTAAAAAATCTTTCTTTTCTTGATCACTAATTGCAATTATGTCTTCTACATCTAATACTTTGTCCTTACATTGACTCATTCTAGTTTGTAAACTTTCAATGAAGTTTTTAATCTCCTGGAAATCTGTATAAATCTGTTTATAGATTCCATTACTTTCATATCCTGGGATTCCATCATGTTCTTCAGTTCTTCTTTAGAATTATTAATCATATATTTTATTGTAGACACTATTTCTGTTATTTTCTGAGAAATTATTTCTAATTTCATGTTTTTTAATCCTCTTTTGGTGTGAGTTCAGGAGGTACAGGTCATTGGCTTTTAGGTCATTGGTTATTCCATCTCATTACTCCCTAAATTTCTTTTTGGTGATGTGAAATTCTAGATTTGTGTCTTATTTAAGTTTCTTCTCTCTTCTTCTTCTTCTTGTTCTTCCTCTTTTTTTTTTTTTTTTGTGGTACTGGGTAGCAATTTGGGCCCTCGTGCTTCCAAGATTGGCATGGTACTATGTGAGGTAAATCCCCAGCCCCTCACTTCTATTTTTCTGTGTTGTTGATATTTTTCCTTTAATTCCTGGAATGCTGCCTGTAAAATGCTTATTGCAAGTATCTTTTATTGCTAATATTTAGAACCTTTAGGGAATGGGTACTTCCTTGGTCATCCTCCAAGTTTAGTTGGGCCTTGGGCCTTGAGTCTTTAATGACCATGGAGCAATTTCAGTTCAATTTTTTTTTTTTCTGAGTGGGCCACTGGTGGGTGGGTAGGGGACTGTCTGGTGATTTTGCCAGTGCTTCTAGTTGTATAGTTGCTTCTCCTGTTTCCAGTACCACATGGACACTATTCTTAGAGAATGGACAGATTTGCCTATACATGAGGTTATGGTCAAAATAGTATTTGGAGGAGAGACATTATTGGATTAAGTGGATCCTAGATTGTGACCTGTGGAATCTATCTGATTCTGGATTCCTTCCTCTCTGGTTATTACTCTGTCGTATGCTTCCTGCTTTTCATAAGACAGTTAGCTTTTCTGTATCACACCATTCCATCATGATGTTTTTACTCTGGCAAAGGCCTGAAAGGAAATAATACATGAGACTGTGAAATGGAAACTTTGAAATCATGATCCAAAATAAGTCTTTTCTTCTCTAAATTGTCTTTCTCAGGTATTTGGTCGGATTGATAAAAAGATAATAAAGTGCATATTCTAGTTAGGTGCAATATAACCTTTTATATATATGTCATCAGATTCAGTGTTCATGACCTCTGTTCCATTGGGTAGAGTTCAGTCTATCAGAATAATATAAATGATGTTCTTTGATGAGACAAAAACTATGGCTCTCCTGAGTACTTATAGGAACTTAGTATACAACACTTTCCAAACTTCATTGTGTATCAGAACTCTCTAGAGGGTCAGTAAAAGCAAATAACTGGACATAAACCTTGGGGTTTTTGATCCAGAACATGTGGGGTAAAACTTGAAGTTCTGTATGGCTCACATGTGTCTATGAAGAGCTGAAACTGCTGCTCTGGGGACTAGTTAAAATTCAGTTTTGTATTCTGTAGGTCTGATGCTTCTACATTTCTTTTTGTTTTACTTCTTCAGATATAATTTACATGTAAGACACTGCACCATTTTAGCATGAACACTTTGATGCATTTTGACAAGTGTGTACACCTGTCTCAGTACACCACAGTCAAGACATAGAGTATCTCATTATTCTACAGAATGTGCTCATGTCCCTCATGGCCATTTCTGACCTCCTTGCTCCAGGAATTTATTAATTTGCTTTCTGTCATTCTAGATCAATCTTTCCTGTTCAAGAATTCCTGTTCAAGAATTCCACACAACTTCACATTTTATGTCTGGCTTCTTGGTTTCTCAATAGAGTCTCTACATTTCTAATAAGATCTCAGGTCTATAAATCACATGATTTTCCTTAGCAAAGTACTTAAGAATTTAGGACTCTTTGATTTAGAGCATTTAGCCCAAAGACTTAAACATGAGTGATATTTGTTAAATAGGCTATAGTAATTTTTGATTTTTAATATAAAATATTTTAAAAGCTATGATGACTAGAAGCTCTTCAGGGAATAAGTGAGGTACAACCCATCCTAGGCAAGAAAGACTTGGGATAAGTCAGGAATATGATTGTT
Source organism: Thryonomys swinderianus (assembly GCA_004025085.1). NCBI lineage: Eukaryota > Metazoa > Chordata > Mammalia > Rodentia > Thryonomyidae > Thryonomys > Thryonomys swinderianus. Next base: position 7,279 of record PVIC010022961.1, on the reverse strand, counting down.
TCCGAAGGGCCAAGAGGGAGTGCAGCAAAGTGGATGACCAGGAGGTGAAGGTTTGGGGTGACCGTGAGGTTATACTGAGGCTCTGAACCTGAAATGCAAGAACAAATTTGAGTTAGTTTTTGCTTTTATGCTTCTATATCCAAATGATAAGGTGCTTCTATGTGTGTCTTTGACAATTTTGGGGAATTGAAAAGCTCAGGAGAAGGTAAGATAAGATGCCTGCAATTGCATTTTAGAAAAATGATGTGTAATATCCCTTTTATGACATCTAAATGAGGTCTTTTTTAGCTGTTTCCCAGGGTCATGGCACTGCTAACTTAATATGCCCAAATGCTTGTACTCAACTTTCATTGTGTCATCGAACTTAAAGAATATTTTTCTTGTTTTTACTTATCATGTCCCTTGTCAGATGAGAATGTATTTTATATTTCTTATTAAATGACAACAGTTATTTTGAAAAGTTGATAATTTACAGCTTTACTACTAGCAAAGAAATGAAAGGAGTTGGTGGGAGACATAAACTCTGTTTTATTATGCTCTGGGAACTGATTATGGGCTTAAAAAATAAAACAACTCATACATTCACCAGAGCTTATTGTATTATCAGGTAATACACTTGCCTCTCTGATAAATAGGACTCAGTAGAACAGTTAATAAAAGCTCAAGAGTTATTTGGTAAAGAAATACACCAGTACAAAGTTGCTCAAATGCGTTCTATGCTGATTTTTTTTCATTATAATGAAGGCCTTGAAATTCTAACAGTAATGGAACATGACACTTTCCTCATCAGAACAAAGGGAAGGTATTTCGTGTTTCATATCAGATCTTTTAGGCACTCTTAAGTCCCAGAAGTTGAATACTTTCACAGACATTTAAAAACAACAATACACCCTAAAATCACATTCAGGAGTGGCCTGTATTTTTATGGAGCTCTTTCATATACATGATCTTTTCATTTTAACTGTGACTGAGTGGAGCCCAACAGGTATAGTCTCTATTTTGTTGATGGATATGTGAAGCCCAGAGATGAGGAACTTTTCCAGGCCCTGCACCTCTAGCAGTAGAGCTGGCCCTGGAATTCTAAAGCCAGCTGTAGTTACAACAGTGTGGAAAATATGTCAGTTTGTCAATGCAAAGATATTAGTGTTATTGTGTTTCACAAAAATCTTAGAATGAAGAATTCTTGAGCTTGACATGCCAGCAGAAAATGACTGTTCAAGTATCCCAAGATAGCATGGTCAGCTTGGCTGTAGATGAGCTGGAGTTCTGGAAACTGTTTCCTGTCGCTTCCCCCTCGACCAGCAAGGAAAACGCGACCGCGAACTCTTCTTTCTGCTGTTTTATTCAGGATCCTTTGCTCGAGCAAAAACAAAAAAGCTCTCTTTCACAGGCCTCTCCCAGTATATATATATATATATATATACATAGTCATCAGCCAATGCCTGAAGGACACGTGGCATTCTGGGATAGGCGGCTATACAGTGGAAGCGAACTGGCTGATCAGGCAATGCCTAAATATAGACTTGTTTTTCAGTGGATATAGACTTGTTTTTCAGCGGATATAGACTTGTTTTTCAGTGGTTCAGACCACTTGACCTACTTCCTCAGCGCCATCTTTTGGGCGCGGTTGCCCTTTAGCTCTCCACAGTTTCCTGTTTGGTGACTCTGCAGAGTTTTATCTCCCCTTTTATGTTTTGACATGGAGTTCTTAATTTCTGGCTGAAAGACTATTTTGCTTATTTCTGACTTTTTTCACTTCTAGTTTTCTTAGATTTTGGAGAATAATTGCTCATGGATTCTAAGTATGAAAAGTCATTAGTCATAGTCACTTTCAACTACATTTCTGATGATGCTTCACCTGTGCTAATACTGAGTATCTCCTTGAAGTGATCTCCATTCTTGTTGCTCGTTTAACAGATGTGGAACCCTAAGCTGGAGAAGTTAAATGACTTGCTCATTATGCACAACAAATAATTGCCTGGAATTCATATCAGTTTTTTTTTTTTTGTCTATATAAGCCTTGTACATTTTTGCATTTTTTACTCATAGGATTTTTTAGATTTTGTTCTTTGCCAGGTGGGATTTGTGCAAATGATTGCACTGTATAGATTCATTGACATCTATGCCCAAAATGTATTCTGCATTGATGCCAAAATCATTATAAGTAGTAATTCTGATTATATGAAAATGAATGAGAATTTATCTTTAGGATTGAGTTAAGTGTTGAAATACTCTAAGATATCAGCATACTTGGGAATACTGGGATTTTATTTGTCTTTTGAAGGTTTTAACTCTGACAAGTTATTTATTTCTTGTGGACCTCAATTTCTGTGAGGTTATTTCTTCTCTTTGCAAGTAATGGTTGGCATTACTATTGTCTTAAACTGTCTTTTGAACCCAGAAAAAACATAAGGGCCTAAAGCATATCTTTGCATGGGGAGAATGTTCTGGAAAGACGTATCATAAAGAAATACAAGATTAGAAAGATATATTGCATATAAAACATGTTCGAAGGTGTTAGATTGAAATTAAGACCTAAATTATGCCTGGGCTGATGTAGGTGTGGCTTTAATTGAGTTAGAGGCATGCTCACAGCCATTTTCAGGGCTATGGATGAAATGGAGTTGATATTTTCTTTATATGTAAAATAAGACATTAGGCAGGCATCTCACCTAGAGAAACATAAAATCTAATGACACCAAGTATTAGTGAATCTATGAAAAAAATAGTTCTCATGCATGGCTGGCTGGAAGAAATATAAACAGGTATACCCATTGACATTTTTACAAATGTGAATCTTCATTGGTACGTTATATACACACATCATGATTACATACAATATTGAGAATTTGTACCACATATGATACAATTTAATTCTCATTTTTTCATATTCCCCCACCCCACCCTACAACCCTTTACTCACATAAGCTTCTGTTTCCCTTTTTTTTTTTTTTTTTTTTTGCTTTTTGGAGACAGGGTCTTGCTTTGTAGTTCAGGCTGGCCCTGAGCTCACTATGGTGCCCAGGCAAGCTGCCGCGAACTCAGCAATCTTCCCATCTCTGCCTCCCGAGTGCTGGGATTACAGGCATGAGCCACCACGCCCAGCATTATATGTGGTAACCGGGGATTGAACTCAGGTCCTTACGCTTGCGAGGCAGGCACCGGAACCACTGAGCTAACCCTCCGGCCCCTGTTTCCCTTTTTTTATTACCATCATATTTTTTCTTCCCCTTGTTACTTACCCCTATACTCCATTTCCTTTTGAATATTTTCTGTTTCACAATATCTTCCATGTATTCTAGAACTCATTTATATCTTCAGTTTCTCATACTGGTTAAAAGATACAATATTCACAGATCTTTGGCCTACTTATTTCACTTATGAGTATGTCCTGAAAGTATGCCATTTGAGTGTAAGTGGCTCAAACTTATCATTCTTTAAGGCAGAGTAACACTCCATTTTATAGACAAACCACATTAAATTTGGGGGTGCTGACTTTTTAAACTCTTTGTATATTCTAGATAGTAGGCCTTTGTCTGAGAAACCGCTAGTAAAATCTAGTCTCCAATTGCTGGGCATATGGGTTATTTCCAAGATTTAGCTATTACAAGCTAAGCTTCTATGAATATGGGTGCACATATGTCACTGTGATATGAATCTTTTAATTCTTTCAAGTACATATCTGTCAGGGTAATAGTAAGGTCAAATGGGATCTGTAGTCCATTTTTTTTTTTTTTTAGACAGGGTCTCGCTTTGTAGTTCAGGTTGGCTCTGAGCTTATTATGTAGCCTAGCCAACCTTCAAACTCAGCAATCCTCCTGTCTCTGCCTCCCAAGTGCTGGGATTACAGGCGTGAGCCACCACGCCCCGCACTGTGGTATGCTGTATTGATTGTTGGTGGGCGTGAGTCTCCATGCCCAGCATTGTATGTGGCTACCCGGGATCGAACTCAGGACCTTGCACTTGCGAGGCAGGCACTGGAACCACTGAGCTAACCCTTCGGCCCTGTAGTCTAAGTTTTTTGAGGAATCTCCACATTGATCTTCATAGTGGTTGTACAAGTCTACATTCCTACCAGCAGTGGAGAAGGGTTCCTTTTTCCCCACAGCCTTGCCAGCATTTGTTGCTGGTTAATTTCAAGATAGTGCCATTCTTTGTGGAGCGTGATGGAATTTCAGTGTTGTTTTCATTTGTATCTCTCACATGATGAGTGATGTTGAACATTTCTTCGTATGTTTCTTAACTGCTTTTACTTCTTCCTTTGAAAAGTGTCTATTCATTTCAGATGCCTATTTTTGAATTGGGTCTTTAAATTTGGGGGTGCTGACTTTTTAAACTCTTTGTATATTCTAGATAGTAGGCCTTTGTCTGAGAAACCGCTAGTAAAATTTTTCCTCAATTTGTCTGTTGTCTTTTTGCTCTGCTGGTGGTTTCTTTTGCTGTGCAGAAGATTTTAATAGGACGAGACTCCATTTCTTGATTTTTTTTTCTGCTAGTTTTCATGCTATAGAGGTTTTGTTCATAAAGTCTTTCCCTAAGCCAGTCTCTCCAAGAGTTCAGTGTTTCTGTTTTAATACTTAGGTTTCTAATCTACTTTGACTTTTGTTTAGTACATGGTGAAAGAGATAGATCTAGCTTTAGTCTTTGGCAAGTTAAAGCCCAGTTTTTCTAGTACCATTTGTTAAAGAGGCTATCTTTCCTCCATTTAGGATATATTTGGCTCCCTTGTCAAAGATGAAATAACATAGTGTATCCATTGATATTTTACAAGAATTTTCTTGGGCCAAACCAGTCATGCCCCCCCTTTCACTTACAGTTATCAAGAGTAATTGTAGAATGTGCTGGAGATACACCTTTCTGAGACACAATAAACTGGTAGAACAGCCTGGACTCTTTGTGTCCCTTCTAGAACAGGGTGTTCTGCATTGCTTTGGCTCAGGGGGACATGTTTCCCCATTGTATGGAAACTCAGCAGGTTGCTTTTCTGGGTTCCTCAGCTGTCACATGATATAGAACATACTGATGGAACCCTTTATTCTGGGCTTTTATTGCTTGCTCCCTGCTTCCTTTCTTGATGAGAAAGTTGTTTTTAGCTTACGTATATGTTTTATCTCACAGAATCCTGAAAGTGATAGAGTAACAAGTGCATGTGAACCTGGTTTGCAATATTGTGCATGAAGTTGAAAATACAGGTACCTTATGACTGTAATCCCACTCCTGGAGAAAGTCTTGGAGATAGGGATTGAATTTGAAACAGGGTTTTTGGAACAATTCTAATAATTTTGAGGAAAATCATTTCACAATTTAAATGATTACTCCTAGTTTTCCAGCCTAGAAGACAGCTATGACATGTCAAGACATCACTGTTTTTGGCTCTGGTCACAGCTAAGACATCAGTGGTTCCATGATGCTGTGATGCTTCAGTGAGGATTACTTTGGCTGAAGATATCCTGGGGATGAGCAAATTCCTAGTCAATATAAATTCCTTATGGTCTAGGATCTTCTTCTACATAATCCCTCGTTGTTCTAGGATTATCACTAGCCACTGTCCTCTGACTTGTCTGGTATGCTTTGTGATTGAAGATGCATTGAATGAAGACTTAACAAGCTTTAGGTTCTGTTATCTTTGCTGCCAAAGCTTAACTTCTTCTCGAAGTCTCTTTTCTCTATATATATTAATTAATTCAGGAAAATAGGACTTATTGTAGAGGTTCTGGTGATGCCCCTTTTCCCTGTTTCCTACATGGGTTGAAGACAAATGGACCAAAAAAATCTTGTGGAGGTTTTGTTGTTGTTGTTTTCTATAACAGTTTTATTGTTTTAGCATAAAAGCTTTACTTTAATATTTTAAGGTGCAGTAGAGGTGTGCTAAGCTGCCAGTTGTTATTGGGACAAATGCCTAGGTAGTGACTGATATAGAGCTTTTATTAAAAAAAGCAGTATTTTTTTTTGTTGTGATTTTCCTTTTTTTTTTTCCCAACAGTAAATAACAGTAAAACTTGATATTGTAATTTGGATCTGAAATTTCCCCTATAGATTGTTTGATAAAGGTTTGGTCACAAATGCTATAGAGAGATGATGGAATCTTTACAAACTGGGCCCTGTAGGCAGGAAATTGGGTCACTAGGTCATGATCTTGAAGGAGATATTAAGCTCTCAGCTCCTTCTTGTCTCATTTCTGCTTCCTGGCCACTGAGGAGAGTGGCTTCCTTTGCCTCAGATTACTACCATGACCTTCTTCCTCCCCCTTTGGCCCATAATGACAGAGCCAATCAATCATGAGCTGAAACTAAAACCATGAGCCACAATAACTAGTTCCTATTTGTTTTATCTTGGGTATTTTTTAAATTGAATTCTTTATTGGTACAATTTATATACATCTCAAAATCACATATAACATTGGGAAATTTGTACCAGTATATGCCACAAGTTTATCTTGGGTATTTTTTAAAGTGATGTGATGGAAAGTTGACTTGCACACATGGTGATTAGTAGGTCCTATTAAGTTACTAGACCTGAGACTTAAAAATAGATAAACACAAAATATGTTGTTAAAACTGGAATACTTCTGAAAGTGAAGGATGGTCTTACTAATGATTATACTGGAAGGAGACATAAGCCAGAACTGTCTAGGGCAAATAAGACATTGTGACTATTTTATGTGGAAGTCTGTGTGGATATTATATTCCCACAAGGGAATAATTCTCTTTAATCAAATAAGTGTGTGTTTTTTTTTCCTGAAGAAAGCACAAGAAGGGATTCCTGAAGAAGCTTCTTGGAAGTTTTCCCCCCATCACTCCAGAACAGTCCACTCTGATGACTATTGTAATCATTGTCTCTAGACTCTGCAACTTTCCTAGAAGTGCCACAAACTCATAACTCAAAATGTATTGATTCAAACATCTGGGTTCTGGAAGTCTGAAGTTCAGTTTTGGGTAGGTCGTGCTCTCTAAGAAGCCTCTATGGATGGAACTTCCCTTGCTTCTTCCAGCTTCTGGTAGCCCCAGGTATTCCTTGATATAAGGCCTCTCACTTCAGTCTTTGTTTTTAGCCAGCTGTCTTTTCATGTGTCTCTTTCTTTAAGTAGAAGTTCCCTTCTTAAATGAGGATGGTAATCATATTGAATTAGAACCCACCTTAAAGCCCTTATTTTAACTGGATTACATGAGCAAAGATCCTATTTCTAAATAAGACCACACTCAATACCTGAAGGTAAGGGCTTTAGTGTAACATTTTGGAATATGTTTCAACTCATAACACTACCTTTCTTGAACAAAAA